>JASDQU010374869.1:1488-32421 GCA_032191745.1 Picea mariana | reverse complement strand
ACCATCCAAAGCAAAGTTATGGAAGTGACACAAAGACTCCAGTCAGTGCAGGACGAAGCTTGCATGATCTTTGAAGAAGTTGAAGGGCAAGGCTCGCAGCTAGACCAATTGGTTGCGACAATGGAACAATACCTAGAAGGGCTTGTTACTGAGAAAGTCATTCAGGAGTTCACCAAGGAGGAGGCTCTAGCAAAGAAACAAGTAGAGGTAGCTCGAGCAAAGATCGAGGCCTTCGAAGAAGCCCTACCCAGATATGAGTGACTCAAGATGAGTCACAGGTGAGTGTTGGGGGCCTTTTGTCCCTCGACCAAGTTTTGAGAGAACATTGGTCATGTTTGACCATTTCTGGGACTTTGACAGGATGGTCAAAGATGGAGCATCCAGGCGGAGCTGAGATCGTGGGATGTCACTTGTTTTGTGAGATTTTTGGGATTTTAGGGTTTATCTAACGGGTATGGGATGTCGGCCCATGGGTTTACCTATATTTAGGCCCTTTTTGTAATGTATAAATAAGTAGATATGACTTAGATCGAAGTCAGTTTGTTGGCTTTGTGCAAGAATATGTAGAGATTGATAAGTGCAAAGAACATTTGTTGGATTTTGTGCATACTATGTGTTGACACTTGCAGAGCTAAGTGCAAGTAATTTTAAGAGGCTTTCTGTAGACAGATTGTGTAAGGATTTGTGCCTTGACCTAACTCGGGGAAGGAGGATCTCGCGAGGTGCGCGTAGATATCCTGCCCTTTGCGGAGTTGGCTCTGTGGATTTTTGCATAGGAGCAGAAGAATGTAGAAAGCTTGAAGACTAATAAAGAAAAAGAAGAGTTGGTGGATGTAGCCCCACACAGGGGTGAACCACGTATATCTTGTGTTGATGTGTTTTGTGCAATGTTGTTCATATTGTTTATGTATTTATATGCTTAGTGCTTATGTATGATGAATGTTATATCTGAGTTCATGTCATGTGCTAAATGATTAGATGTGCTCAATCTTGATTATTACTGTGTTGATCTGTAATAAGGATTTAACCTTTGATGTGAATAAGGTTTAAGAACTAATGCATGTTATTGGCTAAGTGCTCTATTAAGTTTTGTAATCACAGATCTGTGTCCTAGCTCAGTTGTAGACATCTGAGTCCTGCAAACCCCCCTGCCTCAGCCTCGAGTGAGACTTCATCTTCTTCGCAGGTGTTGTCAAAAGGGCTGATAGTTAGGGTTTTTTTGTTGTGATGTTGAAGCGTTGAACCCTGGGTCTTCCCCTGTGTCAACATATACCAAGGGTTGAATCTAGGAAAATCAAGACTAGGTGTGTTGATGGGGTCGTTGAACCTCTCTGGTGCATCCATGCTTTCAAGGGCATACGGATCCACTCCTTGGGCATGCTCCCAAGTTTACCCACCCTTACCCAAATGAATCCCAATTCTCTATGAATCGATTTAAGGCAAGTAAGGTGTGTTCCCCCTTGGTGCCAGACGTCACCTTCATGTGTCTAAGGTGCATGTGTCCAAGGTGCTCCTACTCACACCCAATCATCTTCGTTCACCCAACTGGTCACTTCTTCCTTGTGCTCTGCATCCATTCGATCATTGAATATGCCCAAGGAGCACATGTTTGATGGGTTTCATGGGAGACCTTACATACTCCCCCACTCCAAGCCTTTGTCGTCCTGGAAAACATCTATCGATCTCCATGGAGTCTCTACCCCATCTATGGATCTCATCAACACCCAATGACTATTGTCTCCTCAACCATTGGCGTCAAGAAAAATCTCCATAGGAAGTTCTGCAAAGTTGTTGATGTGTTTCCCTAACACCCATAAATTAAGTGATTGGGGTAAATATGTGAACCTATTTTTATTTCAAATAGACACCAATTTTTTTTCAAACTTGAAAAATTCTAAATAATCTTCACTCGTTGATCATGAAAACCAAACAAGTTTCCAATCAACTTCAGTTATCCAGTTATTCATAATAAAAGGATAACTATGCAACTCATGATTTGGAGTTGGCAGCCATAGTGCATGCTCTGAAGAAATGGATATATTACCTCATGGGAAAGAGGTTTGAGCTGAGGACAGACCATAACAGTCTGAAGTATTTGTTTGATCATCCAACCTTGAATTTTAGGAAGAGTAGATGGTTGGAATTCCTATGTGAGTACGAATTTGATGTCAAGCATATCAAAGGAAAGGAGAACAAAGTGGTTGATGCACTCAGCAGAAGAGAGCATGAACTACAGGCTACTACCATTAGCATGTATCAAACTAATATTAAAGGCATAATTTTGGAAGCTGCAAATGCAGATTTGTAGTACTTGGAATTGGTGGAAAAGATACAACAAGGTAAGATGCTACAGAAAGTGGAAGATTATAAATTGGAAGCTGATGGAACACTCCTGTACAAAAATAGAATTTATGTACCTAATTTCCAGAAATTGAGAATTATGATCTTGAAAGAAATGCATAATGTGCCTTATGCTGGGCACCCTGGATATTAGAAAATAGTGGCAGCAGTCAAGAGACATTACTTTTGGCTAGGTATGAAGAAGGAAATTGCATAATACATCGTCAGATGTATGGAGTGCCAGAAGGTCAAAACTGAACATAGGCACCCAACTGGGTTGCTACAACCTTTACCCATTCCTTAGTGGAAGTGGGAAGTGGTGACAATGGATTTCATCACAGGATTACCAAGAATAAATAAGAAACATGATTTCATCATGGTGGTCATGGATAAGCTTACAAAAGCTACCCATTTTATTCCATTGAAGACTACTCACAAGGCAACTAATGTTGCCAATATCTATATGAAGGAAGTAGCACGATTTCATGGTATCCCCAAAACAATTATGTCTGACAGAGACCCAAAATTTACCTCAAAGTTTTGGAAGGGGTTATTCAAAGGGTTCGGAACAAATCTAAACTTTAGCACTGCTTATCATCCTGAGTGTGATGGGCAGACAGAGAGGTTGAACCAAGTGATAGAAGATATGTTAAGAATGCATGTGATGGATAAACCATCTAAATGGGAAGACTACCTACACTTGGTATAATTTTCCTACAACAATGGGTATCAAGCATCACTGAAGATGAGATTGTTTGAAGCACTTTATGGAAGAAAGTTCAACACCCAAGTATGTTGGGATAACCCAGCCGATAGGGCAGTGGTTGGGCTAGATTTTCTCAAGGAAATGGAAGAGAAAATGATAAAGATTAAGAAGAATTTGAATGTTGCCCAAGACATGCAAAAAAGTTATGTTGATAAGAACAGGACCCATAGGGATTTTAAATTAGGTGATCATGTTTTCTTGAAACTGAAAGCCAACAAAAGTTCCCTGAAGCTGGGAAACTGTTCCAAGTTGGAAGCTAGATATTGTGGGCTGTTTGAAACCCTAGAAAGGATTGGACCAATTGCATATATGCTTGCATTGTCTACATCCATGACTGTACATAATGTGTTTCATGTTTCATTGCTTAAGAAATATATACCTGATCCTAATCATGTGATTGATTGGAATGTGATTAAGATGGAGAAAGAAGGCGTCTTGCAAGTACATCTGGTGCGCATATTGGACAGGAAGAGAAAGAAGCTTTGAAATCGTGCCATATGGATTGTAAAGGTCTAGTGGACCTGGTATGACATTGAGGATGTGACATGGGAGCATGAGGATGCTATGCGGGTAGAGTACCTGCATATTTTTGAAGATTTTGAAAATATTGTTGTTATTATGTAAAAGAGTTGCACTAAGAACAGTGAAAAAATAAGGGGAGGGGATTATAATACCCCAGGCCAAGCCCCTATGAAATGTACCAAAGTTTGTAGGCTGGTGAGCCAAGTGTTGATAAGCTGGTAGGATTATGTGTTATAGGCCGAATAACCTGGATGCTAAGGCCAATAAGCCTGATTTTTGTATATGTAATTATGCAAATTATTAATAAAAATTATACATCATTGCATGTAGACTGGCCACGAGGAAAGAGTGATGGGAGACGAAGCTCCACTAGGTAGGGAAAGGGGTATGATTGAGAGGATAGGAAAGAGGGGCTAATCTAGAGGCCTTAACCCAAGGGAATATTATAATATATTCCTGAAAATGAAAATATTAAAGTGGGGAAAAATAAACCCAATTATCCTAAGTTTCTGGGAAAGGGGAACGAATGATAAATGGAGTGCATGCAACTCTAGGAAGATAGGTGTCGACCTAGGATCATGCAGTTAAATTTGGAGAGTCATCTCATTGGCAGGGTTTGCTCCCATTCTCCCATCCCTTGCCTAACTCGGTTGGCCTCCATCATGGACCTCTGCATCTTTCACGCATCTCTGAAACCAATAACTAATGAAGCTGATATGTGTTTTCCTATGAAGCTAACATATATCTACTTGCCAAAACCGTGTTGTGCCTTACCGAATAGTGGTTGTTGCCATTCCCTGAGTTATATTGAGTTTTTTTGTTGTCCTCACCTGGCCAGAAACTGAGTTGAAGCTAGTTGAAGAAGGGGGTTGTCAGGCCCATGGTTGAAGCAGCAGGTTGTTAGGCCTGTGAGCAGCTCTCTCTAGGTGAGAGAGTTTGTTGGGAAGTTATTTTCTCCTAGAGAGAGTCTATTACCAGCTATTGAGCTATGATAATTCTTGATCCGGCTTATTTACAAGACCCTAAAAGGGGAAGTAGAGCAGCCGATGGACTATGGAAAAGTGAAGGTGCATGTTCTCGGGGTGGAACATGCATGTGGGGAATGAAATTCCATGAGTATTGGGCATAAGAAGGATCCTGGAGAGAATCCTTCCAGTTGCACTGTCACACGCCCATGACAACATAATAAATTTTTTGCCTTTTTCTCAAAGGACAGAATTCCCAAATTTTTACAAGAGTAGAGCACAGGCTAGTCCATTCCTCATCCTCCACCTCGTGATCGAGACCCGGGACCATAGGATTAGTTTAAAAGGCTCATCACATTTTGCGACATCGAGGCTCCCGATGCAAGGCGTCCCAACCTCTTCATCTCCTTTAGCCCCGAAAGCGATTAAGGGGCCTAGCGTGTGCTAGCCCTCTCATGACCTATGATCATGACGTGACCCTCCTCCACATCATCATGACACTATGACCACAGCCTACAACCATATTTTATTTCGTGTTTCACGATTTCAGGACTTCACATCCCTCGATTTCTCATTTATTTGAATTCTCGGGTCCCGAAATACCAATCCCTGAGTTAGACCCTTAGCCAACTACTAGCACCTGCCTCCTCCTTCTACCACATGACCCTATATTGTGACCTAGGGCCAACCCATTGAGCGCATTGGGGTTTCTTATGTCGGGATTTCATGACTTGCGAAACTGAGAGATTATTCCCTTTGGTCTTCCGAATGCCAAAATGCCAAAACTCATTCATGCTAAATCGACAGTCCAGATCACTCCTAGATCAATGACCATGATTACGTCATGAATTCATGAATCATGAGTTTATGCGGTCCTACCCTTTGATCACTCCAAGTCATGAGTTAGAAAAATGCCACCCGACTGCCACATGTCCCTGCTGAATGGATGGTCCTGATTAAATTAGGACTTTCAGGACTATGACGGGTCGATCAATCCATCTACACAAGGGTTAACATCGATGACCCAGATAGCTCCTAATGGATCCTTGGATATATGGTCCCAGTTCCATCGCTACTTACTAAGGTTGAAGGGGTCAAGGCATTAACGCCCGCACTCCTCCCCTAGATCCATTGGTCCTGACAGACCTGGGGTATTTCTGAAAGGATCTCATCCATTCGTCTACCAAATGAAGGGATACTACCTTTCAATAATTGGATTCACTATCCTTTCTGAACTTGGGTCACGAAATTCAATCTTTCGGAGCTTCAGACTCCCACGACTCTAAAATCTTAGAGAACTACTCTTTCTTGCACAAGTTTTCTAGACTCGGATCGCATGAAACTTCAGATGGTTCTTGGGCACTTATCCCTGATTTTAGTTGGGTTTCTGGGTAAAGGCTCGGTATGGTTCCAAATTTATGACGCGATTCCCAGGGAAAGGTGCTCTCGAGGGGCCATCCTAGAATATTGTGAAGGTCAACCAGATGGGTCTATTCTCAATGAGATGGACACATACTTTGAAATTAACTAATTTACACAAACATAAAATATGGCATATAAGTATAAACATTCATCCATGATATTCAATTCAAAATATAAGGCATAAAAAACTTATCAAAACCACAAGGCATGATGTAATTTCTAAGAGGGGTGCTCGTTTCCACCCAACCATAGGCTCAGTGACTCCAAATAGATTTACCACTAGCCACCCCTAAGCTAGACCACGATGCTCTAAGATTCAATCTCTTACTTCCAACTCAATAGAAGTCAAGGACGAAGGTTACTCTCCTTCTTCTGATACAGACAAAAATCGAGGACAAAAGCTACTCTCCTTCTCCTGTGTTCAGAACTCCCTGTGGTTCCAAGGTTTTGCGGTTCTCTTCTACGATCCTTGTCATGCACTCTCCCTTTCTCTACCCTTCTCACACTTCCTTTATTTCCCTTCTCTACAAGATTGCGTGTGGCACGAATTCCTCTATACGTGGTCAAGTCTGAGAGTTTTACAGATGGGCGGTTTGCCCCATCCCCTCATTAACTCTTGAGGAGCCTCCCCACCTACCATCCCGATAGGAAATTAATTCCAGGGTCAGAGAGTTTCCTTGGTCTTTGAGAAAGTAAAAACCAGTATGGTACTGGTTCGGTGGATGTTAATGCAACCATTCCAGGTCCCTTCCACCACCCTTCATTATCCATCATGGTCTCTTTTAGCACATCCCCCTCCCAGTAGTCATGCAACACATATTCATAACAAATTTTACGTTCATCGACCTTTTATACAAAGGTCCATCAAATCAAACATTCACACCTTTGAGTTTGCCATAGTTCTTCGTCAATATAGTTATTTTTATAGATTGGGGGAAACATGGTGCTACAATTCCCTCCCTCTTAAAGGAACATCGTGCTCAATGTTCTATCTATCAATTATGACATGTATGTTGATATTATGGTAGTTGCGGGAGGTATATACCTCCATGTGTAAACCTGATGAGGATAGAATACTCCGGGAAGCAAGAAAAAACCCTAATGAGTTGGCTAATAACCATAGAATACTTTTCAGCTCAAGAAGATAATTTATATTAGGTTATTAGCCTCCAAGAGAAGAAGTTGGCCATAAATAATAATATATACTGAACAAACAGATACCCAGAATGAGAAGTCGGCCCAGACAGTTATCCAGAATTAGTATAAATACAGGAGGCCAGTTCTCATTATGGCAAGCAGTCTCAGAATTGCAGAGCAGCACTTGTGCACACTACAGTGCCCAGTTTTGTGCACGGGTTTGGAGGAGAGCTGTCGGTGCAGCTTCTACAGCTAGCAGTTACCTTTTGGCATGGAATATCTCTTGGCTAGTTTTTGGACTATCTGATTAGCTCTTGTTGGTGCACTATTCTTGGGAAAAGGTGTGCTACCCTTTGTTTGGCTATCTAGCCTAGGGTTTTCTTCTGGAGTGATTCTCTATCAAGGTTAAGGTGCTTAGAGGGTGGCTTCAGCCTATGGTTGGGTGACAATAGTGATATTGTCAATGGTAAAACAAGCACATCCATTATATTCTAATAGGTTATGGGCCCACACCTCCTTCATTCAGTCTAGCTGTTGGAAGGAAACATAGCCAGAAGGATATTAAGCTCGTTGAAGAACTGTTGCTAGGGTTTCTAGTAGGAGCAGCCACCAAAGCACTAGCGCTAGGGTTTCTAGCAGGAGCAGTCACCAAAGCACTACCACTAGGGTTACTAGCAGGTGTAGTTGTAGAAACCCTAATCCTCTTGTTGAGGCACATTAAGTGAAGGGATTGACCTAATCTTCAGATAGATCAGTGTGCTCTATCCTAGCACATCTCCTATTACTCTCAGCAAGCCAAGACGTCAAGTTTGAGTTTCTGGTCAAATCTAGGGTTGACTAAGTCAAAGTAGCCATGACTGGTCAAATCTAGGGTTGACTAAGTCAAAGTAGCCATGACTTACTCTATGAAGTCAGATAACAAGTTAGATGGAGCTTCTAAATCCAGAGCCCGGAAGACAAGGATTGATCTCATCCTTGCCAAGAACAAAGTGTTGGATATCGTGAAAGGAAAGATAGTGAAACTAGAGTTTGAAGAAGGGAAAGAGAAGGAACCATAGAACGTTGCAGCTATGGAGAAGTTCAAATACAGTGACATCAATTCCATGAGTATCATAGTGGATTCTATAAAATACCACTTGATACCCTACATCTCCCATCTTGACTCATCAAAGAAGATGTGCAATGCCCTAACAAACCTCTTCTCAGTCAGAAACATTGGACAAATAATGAGTCTGGAGAATGAGCTTCGTGACATGAAGATGAATGATGATGATAGCATAACATCATACTTTGTGAGGATCTCCTAGTTAAGAGATCAACTACAATCTATTGAAGAAATCATTTTAGAGAAGGAACTAGTAAACATAGTACTCAATGGTCTTCCCAAGGCGTGGGATGCATTTGCCGCAAGCATGAACACAAGGAAGGAGTATCCTACATTTGAAGAACTTTGGACTTGTTGTGCTCAAGAAGAATCCAAGATCAGTGCAAAAGAGAAACCCCANTATGGTCACTACAAGAATCATTGTCCTAAGATAAAGAAAAGGAAGGATAAAAATGAAGCATCAGTTGCCGAAGAAAAGGAACCTACAAAGAAGACTAAGCAGGATGAAAGAGACTTCTTCTTCTAAAGGTAACAATACTCTTCTTATTTCTTGTACATATCTTGTTTGCATCATCTCTGTACATATCTTGTATATCTATCTCTTGGAAGATAATGTATTACAAGAAGAACTATACCTATAGAAGAACAACAAGATAAGGATTGATATTATTAGATAATACACATGAAAGGATGAAATACGTCGAATCAATCATGAAGAGACTTAGAAGAAGCAAAGACAGAAAGAAGTCAGAGAAAGACTTATAACTTTTTTGTAGAAGACAACAAGACAAAAGTGTGGACTCTGTTAGACAGAGAGAGCCAATTATATATTGTAGAAGACAATAAGGATGCAGACAGAAGCATGGACTCTGTTAGACGGAGGGAGCCGATTATATGCACTCATACATGAAGCAAGAATTAGGAGGGAGATAATCCTATGATCCATTAAAAATGATGAAGTATGGTAGCAACCATGAAAGATAGTACGTGTTCAGTTCAACCGCAGAAGAATACCTCTTCGAAGAAAAGCCTTAAATTATCCCTAGTTGTCCATCCAGATTTGTGATCCTATGATAAAAGAAAGAAGTGAAATCTTTAGGGCATGGAATCTATAAGAAGCTCCATGGACCCAAGAGATAAAGGAAAAACATGAGGAAGAACATGAAGATTCCAAGAAACAAGAGAAGCCAGAACAACTAGTGATTATATCACAAGATTACCAGCCTAACATGAACTCACTAAAAGAAATCAAGCAGAGGAACTGTAAATTGTGATGAAGAACAATGTATGGAAGACTTATGCGTGAAAGCATTGCAAGATCCTGAACTAGAGGTTCTCCCAGATGGAGGGAGAAGACTATGATGATTACTCATTTCAGTAAGCCAAACATATCTTTACATGAGTCAATATCCATGAGTTGGAGTTCTACATCAGATAAATGCAAAGAATGTTCTCGAGAGAAATTGAGCAAAGATCATATGAAGAGAAATATCAAGACTTTGAGGCATTCCAGAAAGAGACCCTTGTATGCAAATGGAAGAAAATAACTCGGTGGAGAACCTCCAGTGCATAGTAGAAGCGTGGTGAAGATTTCCTATAACAAGATATTGTATCAAGATGATTACTCAGAAGATCAAATATTATGATGACAGAAGAAGTGCCACATGGATATGTTCTAATTTTCCAACAATGATATATTTTATTGATCAGCGCTACATGAATCCTTCAAAGAAGACCAGTGCTCCAGAATGAAGTACATTTGAAATCAAGCATTACATTATCCGTGATGAAGTTCAAAAAGGAGAAAGAGGTTCTCCAATACATATCTCCACAAATGAGCAGATAAACAGACATCTTGGTAAAGCTTCTCTCCAAGATAAAAGAGTTTTCATACTCAATTTGGAGCTCGTGGAGACGACTTCCTTATTGAAAAAGGAAGATATGACTCCCACTTTGGGAGGGAGCACTGATATGTATTGATTTATGGACAGTCATTTTTCAGTTCATAAAATGGTCTAGGATGAGCAGTTTCCTTTCCAGTTCGGAAAGTGAATTGATATTTCTGACGGACAACGATTTCTCATTGTGGTTAACATTGGAAGTGGTTCAGATTGTTGATGTATCATAGACAATGGCTTCCCATTGTGGTTAACATGGGGAGTGGTCTAGGGAAGTCTCTCTTCTTGAGGGTTACTCAAGAAGACAGGCCTACCTCACCGGACAATGATTTCTCATTGTGGTTAACATGAGGAATGGCCTGTTTTGGAGGTTGGTACAGGACAGCCTCTTCCTCTTGTGGTTAACAGAGGAAATGGTTCGGACAGTCATTCCTTAGGGTTTATACATTCTCTCCAGGGTTCACTTTGATTACTGTAGGAGGAATAGCCCAGGGTGGGGAATGGTCTAGGCTCAACAATCAAGGACATGCATTCCTTAGAGTTTATACATTCTCTCCAGGGTGCACTTTGATTAGTGTAGGAAGAATAGCCCAGGATGGGGAATGGTCTAGGTTCAAAACATAGGACAGTTATTCTTCCTTTCTTGAGAAGAATATTCCAGATATCTCATTGTTATACTCTAAGGGAAGATATTCTCTCAGATCTCACAGATGTGAGTGAAATATTGGCCCAGATGATTCATTTTATATCATAACAGTGTTTCTTTGCAGGTTGATATCAGATGATTGTTATGAAGACTGCATGACAATAGATGTATACTATTGTGGTGGATGTGTTCCACTGTTCGTGACTATACATTTTTTATCAAGTACTTGTGTGTTACTTGGTGTGGTAGTGTAACAATGGATTGTAGTTATGTACTACTATGGATAGACACAGTTGTGTTCTATTTTGTTTCAATTTCCATGAAGACTATCAGTAATATTGGAAATGATTATCAGTTAGATGGATAATCAAAGGACAGAGATTTCCTAGACAGAAAATGGTTCAGATCATTTACTCTTCTAGATTAGAAGAATGACTCTTGTATCACTCTGTGAAGTGAGCATCATGTCTGATTACTTAGATAGAGTATGGTTTCGAGAGATGATGTAGCTATGACACTGATGATGATGATGATGATGGTGCTCATGATCTAGTCATGATCTAGTATGTACTATTGATGCTACCTGGTGAATGGTATGTTTTTGTGCTCAAGACCATTACCTGTAATACCTCCCTAGCTAGGAGGGAGTGTTGATATTATGGTAGATGCGGGAGGTATTTACCTCCATGTGTAAACCTGATGAAGATAGAATACTCTGGGAAGCAAGAAGAAACCCTAATGAGTTGGATAATAACCCTAGAAGACTCACTGACTCAAGAAGATAATTTGTATTAGGTTATTAGCCTCCAAGAAAAGAAGTCGACCAGAAATAATAATATATACTGAATAGACAGATACCCAGAATGAGAAGTCGGCCCAGGCAGTTATCCAAAATCAGTATAAATATAGGAGGTCAGTTCTCATTCTAGTAGGTAGTCTCAAAATTGTAGAGCATCACTTGTGTGCACTGCAGTGCCCAGTTTTGTGCATGGGTTTGGAGGAGAGCTACCAGTGTAGTTGCTGCAGCTAGCAGTTATGTTTTGCCTTAGAATATCTCTTGGCTAGGGTTTGGACTATCTGATCAGCTCTTGTTGGTTCGCTATCCTTGGGGAAAGGTGCGCTACCCATTGTTTGTCTATCTAGCCTAGGGTTTGCTTTCGAAGTGATTCTTTATCAAGGTTAAGGTGCTCAGAGGGTGGCTTCGACCTATGGTTGGGTGAAAGTAGTGATATTGTCAATGGTAAAATGAGCACATCCATTATATTCTAACAGTGTATGTACATAAGTAAACAAAATCGGATATGCATGTTTCATGGCATCTTCCATTTCCCACGTAGCCTCATCGGGGCCAAAATGTTTCCACTGCACCTTGACCTGTGCAATGGTTTGGTTCCTGAGTGGGGTTTCCTATCCGTCCAGTATGCATAGAGTTTCTAGAAGGAATTCTCCCTCTGGATCCACCTGGATCACAGAGCAATCAATTATATGATTAGATTCATGTACATATTTCTTCAACGATGAAACATGGAAAAAATTATGTGCTTTTACTATGGGAGGAAGTGATACCCTATAGGCTACAAGACCCACTCTATCTATAACTTCAAAGGGTCCATAATACCGAGGTGCCAACTTGGCACAAGCTCCCATCCTCAGGGAACTCTTCCTGGACCTAACTCTGAGATATATGTGGTCTCTCGTCTTGAATTCTCTAGGGGTTCTCTTTCTGTCAGTGTAACTTTTATGTATGTTTTGAGCGACTTTCAGATTTTTCTTTAACTGAATCACTTGTTGTTCCATTTCTTTCAACATGTCAGGTCCAATAGTAATTATGTTTATAGGATTACTCCAAGTGACTGGAGTGTTGAATGACCTACCTTAGAGGACTTCGAGAGGGCTCATCTTTAGTGATTCTTGGTAGCCATTGTTGTAGGCAAATTCCACCAGTGACAGGTAATCTTCCCACTTTTTAGGTTGATGCATTACATGCATCCTTAGCATGTATTCTGATATTTGGTTCACTCTTTCCATTTGTTCATCGGTTTGAGGATGATAGGCTATGTTGAACAATAATTTGGTCCCCAAACCAGCCATCAAGGATTTCCAAAAGTTTGAGGTAAATTTCATGTCTCTGTCAAACACGATCTCCTTAGGCATGCCATGTAGTCTAAATATCTCCTTCATGAATATGTTGGTGATGTCTATTGCCTTGCAAGTCAATTTGACGAGGATAAAATGAGTGGACTTGCTCAATTTATCCACTACTACCATGATGGCATCATTCTCCCTGGATGATGCTGGTAATTTGGTGATGAAATCCATGGAGATGGTCTCCCATTTCCATTCTGGGATTGGTAGAGGTTGTAATAATCCTGTGGGGTGTCGGTGTTCTACTTTAACCTGTTGGCATTCTATACATTTGGTTAAATACTTAGCTATGTCTTTCTTCAATCCAGGCCAATAGAATTGTTTCCTGGTGGTCGTGATCATCTTCTGGCATCCTGGGTGACCAGTACATGGTCTTTTATGTAGTTCATCCATTATGAACCTCTTCAAGTCGTCACAGTTTGAAATATACAATCTATTTCTGTAAGTTAGTAGACCTCCATATAACATCTGGTAGCCTTCGTACTTTATCCCTGCGAGTTCTTACTCCAGGTATGAGGTCACGGTCTGGAAGAACATGTTTGTTTCTTGTGCATTCTTGACTCTTTCCATGGCGTTGGTCTCGCAGGTGCTCACCGTTGCTAGATGAATTGTTTTCATACTTTTTCTAAGGGCATTGGCCACCTTATTTTCCTTCCCCTTGACATGTTTGATTTCGAAATCAAACTCGCTAAGAAGGGCCATCCACCTAGCTTGTCTAGCATTGAGTTTTGGTTGGTCAAACAGGTGTCGCAATACATAGTGGTCAATCATAAGTACAAATTTCCAACCCAAGAGGTAATGCCTCCACATTTTCAAGGCGTGCACTATGGCGGCCAGTTCTAGATCATGGGTCACATAGTTGACTTCGTGCTCATTCAATTTTTGAGATTCATAGCAAACTACGCTTCCTACTTGCATAAGGAATCCTTCAAACCCTTCCTTGCAGGCATCAATGCACACGAGAAAGTCAGTTTCGGGATCAACGATCTTCAACACGAGTGCATGGGTCAGTAGGTGTTTTAGGGTCTAAAACCTTTCTTCACATTTTGGGGTCAAAAGGAATTTAACTCATTTCTTTTGTAGGGCAGTGATTGGACAACCAATCTTGGAGAATCCTTTTATAAATCTCCTATAGTATCCCTCTAAACCCATAAAGGATCTGATGTCTGAAACGTCCTTTGTGGTAGGCCATTCCATGATAGACCTAATCTTGTCAGGGTCTATGGCTACCCCTTATTTAGATATGACATGGCCCAAGTAATGTATTTGCTTCTAGAAGAAATCACACTTGCTAAAATTGGCATAGAGTTGATGTTCTCTTAGCACTTGAAGCACAAGTCTAAGATGTTCCTAATGTTCCTCTCTATTCTTGGAGTAGATTATGATATCATCAATAAAAACTAGTACAAATTTGTCTAGGAATTTGCTGAGCACATTGTTCATTAAGCACATAAAAGTGGTAGGGGCATTGGTTAATCCAAATGGTACTACCACAAAATCGTAGTGACCATATCTCATTCTAAAGGAATTTTTTTGGATGTCTTCACCCTTAATTCGGACTTGATGGTATCCAAATCTCAAGTCAATCTTGGAGAAGATAGAAGCACCTCCCAATTGATAGAACAAGTCATCGATCTAGGGTAAGGGGTACTTGTTATTTATGGTTACCTTATTGAGTTGTATATAATCTATGCACAGTCGGACGGTACCATCTTTCTTTTTCATGAATAGGACTGGTGCTCCCCATGGAGACACGCTAGGCCAGATATAGCCTTTGTCCATCATTTCTTTTAGTTGAAAGTTAATCTCAACTAGCTCAGGTGTTCTCATCCTGTAGGGTGTCCTAGACACTGGCACCGCTCCTGGTGAAAGTTCTATCAAGAATTCAATGTCCCTTCTCGGAGGTAGACCCGGTACCTCTTATGGAAACACATCTCTAAATTCTCTTAGTATGGGGTGGTCTTCGAGGCTTGGTTTGTCTAAAATTGTCATCTTCAACCAATTCCAACACCTGTATCGCATATACTGGGCATCCCTTTCTACAATAATTTCTCATTTGAAGGGCTGATATTCATCTCACCAAGACAGGTTTCTGGATCCCTTGAAGGGTTATCCTCCTTCCTTCTTCACTTACACATTCTAATGTTTTATGGTAATAGTCGATTCTAGATTTATATGCGGCTAGCCAGTCCATGCCAATCAACAAGTCATACAATCCTAGGAGTAGTATGTTAAGGGTTTCTTGGGTGGAGAATTCACCCATAGTGAATTGGCAAGCTGGTATGACCTTTGCTACCTTTCTTTTGGTGCTAGTGGCTAACTGTACCAACCATGGTTTGGCATGTTTATGTGGTTGAAATTAACACTTATCAACAGCCTGAGGGGCTATATAACTCAAATTTGAACCAAGGTCAATTAGAATAGACACTAGATGGTTAGTGATCATACCTTCCATCTCCACCACTGAAGCTTGGTGGTCAGCTTGTTTATTATCCATGGCTGCATAAATTCACGACATACTCCTGGCCACATCATTGATGGTGGTAGCCTCTTGGATGTTGTAAATTATCCTACTATTTTGTTTTCGGTGTGGGCAGTCCCTCAGTAGATGTTCTTCTCCACAACCCCATCATTTCAAGGGTTCTTTCTTTGGATTATCAGTCTTTCCAGGAGTTGACCCAAAATGCTTATTTCCGCTATAGGAGGGGAAATTTTGTTCGTGTACACTTCAGGTAGGAAAGATCATCCTTGTATCCTTTTTATAGTTTTTAAATCTTGGGGATTTAAACCCCTATTTCTCAAATCCTAAACCATTCTTTTGCTTCTAGCCTTCGCAAGGTTTTGTCCGAAGCCCAAACTGTTCATAACAATATCTTTCCTTTCAGATAGTGTCTTCTAGGGTCCTCGACTCATCAAACTCAATCCTATTCTGATAGTCCTTAGGTATACCACTGATAAAACGTTGCACCTTTTCCTTTTCTGCTTTTAGGTAGGGTATGTACCTCAACAGCTCAAGAAATATGTTGACATATTCTTTTACGATGAGTTGCCCCAGCTTGAGTTCATAGAATTATTTAGTCTTTTCATCAAAATACTTTTTCGACAGATACTTCTTCTTGAAGTATCTTTCAAACCATTCCCAAGATAGGTCTTCTTCGTGAATCCCTTTTACATTCTTAAGGTCTTCCCACCAAATGGAATCCTTTCGATTCAGGTTGAAAGTGGCTACTCGGGCCTTCAAGTTTTCCAAGAAGTCATGGACTCTGAAATACTTTATTAGTCCAAGCAGCTAGGCCTCTGCTTCCTCTCATCTCTTTATCTCCCCATCGAAAGAGGGTGGTTTGGCCTTCTTGAATTCTTCGAGATTATGACTTTTGGAATGCTTTTGCTTCTTCCGTTTTCTTCGGGAATATGAACTAGTTCTGCTACTAGAACATCCCTCTCAGTCGCCAGTTTCCTTTCCAGAGGAAATGTTCAACGCCCGTCCCCTATCTCCGGGGTGGGCCTTCCGTGAGGTTCACTTCCCAGTGTAGCCACTCAAAAGTCCATGTCTCTGTGTCTCAGGTGGACTTCGACTCTTCTTTTTCAGTCGTCGGTCCTCATGACTGGTGTCAGTTCCATGCTGCAATTGTCTTTGTATGTCGGATAAACTCTACAGCAAGACTACATTAATTTATGTTTGTTTCTCTTTCTCTTTTATCAACCTCTCGTTGTCGGCCTTCCATCTTTGTCGTTCGCCCATGAGACTCCTCATAGTCTTAGCTACATCTAGAGGGGTCTATACAACCCACCTTTCATTACACTCTTCGTCTCGATTATGGGAGCCCTCCCCCACCTCATGTTGCATCACCATTCTATACGTCTGCAGTTTTCCCACAGTTGATCGTTCTCTTGCATGTAGACAAAACATTTGTTGTTAGCTAACATTATATTCATTCATAGCCAACACATAAATTCACATTTCTCAAATGCATACACACAGTAGGGATTTCATTATTTCTTTAATAACATTCTTAACTTCGACTTTTGGTAAAGGGGGTTAAGATAGAGGGTTACTCTTTTTAAGAGTACTTCAAATGGAGTTTCTACGTGACTCGTTCATGATCCCAAGCAGGACAAGTGTTGTAACCATGCTCTAATAGCAATTTGTCACACGCCCACGATGGCATAAAAAAAATTTCCCCTTTTTCTCAAAGGACAGAATTCCCAAATTCCTACAGGGGCCTAACGTAGGCTAGCTCATTCCTCATCCTCCACCTTGTGATCGAGACACGCGACCATAGGCTTAGTTTAAAAGGCTCATCACATTTCATGACATCTGGGCTCCTGATGCAAGGTGTCCCAAAATATTCATCTCCTTCAGTCCCGAAAGAGATTAAGGGGCCTAGCACATGCTAGCCCTCTCACCTATGATCACAATGTCTCCACACGACCACAACTTTGTGACCATAGACTACAACCATAGGTTATTTCGTGTTTCATGATTTCGGGACTTCACGTCCCTCATATTCTCATTTCTTCGAATTCTCGGGTCTCAAAATACTGATCCCCGAGTTAGACCCTTAGCCAACTACTAGCATCTGCCTCCTCCTTCTACCACATGGCCCTGTCCTGTGACCTAGGGCCGACCCCCTGAGCACGTCAGGGTTTTGTATGTTGGGATTTCACAACTTGTGAAACCAAGAGATTCTTCCCTTTGGTCTCCCGGACACTGAAACGCCGAAACTCATTCATGCTAAATCGACGGTCCAGATCACTCCTGGATCAATGACCATGATTACGTCGTGAATTTGCAAATCATGGATTTGTGTAGTCCTACCGTTTGACCACTCCAAGTCGCGAGTTAGCGAAATGCCACCCGACTGCCACATGTCCCTGCTAAATGGATGGTCTTGATTAAATCGGGACTTTCAAGACTATGACGAGTCCATCCTCCCATATAAACAAGGGTTAATATCGATGGCCTAGACAGCTCCCGATGGATCCTGGGATCTACAGTCCCGGTTCTATCGCTACTTGCGAAGGCTGAAGGGGTCGAGGCATTAACGCCCGCACTCCTCCTCTAGATCCATTGGTCCTGACAGACCTGGGGTATTTCCGAAAGGATCTCGTTCGTTATTCTACCAAATGAAGGGATACTCCCTTTCGATAATTGGATTCTCTATCCTTTTTGAACTTGGGTCACAAAATTCAACCTTTCGGAGCTTCAGACTCCCACGACTCTGAAACTTTAGAGAACTACTCTTTCTTGCATAGGTTTTCCAAACCCATATCACATGAACCTTCGGATGGTTCTTGGGAAATTATCCTTGATTTTAGTCGGGTTTCTGGGTAAAGGCTCGGTATGGTTCCAAAGTTATGAGGCGATTCTCGAGGAAAGGTGCTCTCGAGGAGCCATCCTAGAATATTGTGAAGGTCAACCAAATGGGTCTATTCTCAATGGGATGGACACATACTTTGAAATTAACTAATTTACACAGACATCAAATATGGAATATAAGTATAAACATTCATCCTTGATATTCAATTCAAAATATAACACATAAAACACTCATCAGAACCACAAGGTGTGATGCAATTTCTGAGAGGGGTGCTTGTTTCCACCCAACCATAGGCTCAGTGACTCTAAACAGATTTACCACTAGCCACCCCCAAGATAGACCACGATGCTCTAAGATTCAATCTCTTACTTCCAACTCAATGGAATTCAAGGATGAAGGTTACGCTCCTTCTCTTGATACAAAAAAAAATCAAAGACGAAAGTTACTCTCCTTCTCTTGTGTTCAGAACTCCCTATGGTTCCAAGGTTTTGCAGTTCTCTTCGGTGATCCCTATCGCACGTGCTCCTTTTCTCTACCCTTCCCACACTTCCTTTCTTTCCCTTCTCTGTAAGATTGTGTGTGGCATGAATACCACCGTTCGTGGTCAGGTCTGAGAGCTTTACGGATGGGCGGTTTTCCCCATCCACTCATTAACTCTTGAGAAGCCTCCCCACCTACCATCCTGATGGGAAATTCATTCCAGGGTTAGAGAGTTGCCTTGGTCTTTGAGAAAGTAAAAACCAGTTTGGTACTGGTTTGGTGGAAGTTAACGCAACCATTCCAGGTCCCTTCCACCACCCTTCATTAGCCATCGTGGTCTCTTTTATCACATCCCCTCCCAGCAAACATGCAACACATATTCATAACATAATTTACATTCATCGACCTTTTATACAAAGATCCATCAAATCAAACATTCACACCTTTGATTTTTCCATAGTTCTTTGTCAATATAGTTATTTTTACAGGCTGGGGGAAACAGGGTGTTACATGCACTATGCAATTTCCCATAACCTTAGCCTAGTCTAGGATTCCCTTTCCTTGGGTGGAACTTAGTCCCAGCTCTAGGACGACCCACTACTAAATGTGATGAGTATCATGGTCTAAGATTGGGATGTTCGTGGAAGGTCTGCATGCAGTTGGTGGAACTCAATTAAAAGATAGTTATTCATTCCTTGCTCATTCACATGTTATGTATTTATATATGCTGTTACATCTATGGTTTTGTATAAATTACTACATGTATTATTTTACTGTTATTTCTGCATCAGTTTGTGTATTAGCATAATATGTTGTTTGTCTATCATTTTAATTATAGCTAGATGATAATTTTTATTTCTACGAGATAGCATGGCCCGGTCTGGGTGGTTGGGGGTGTTAAAACAAATTGGTATCAGATCATAAAGAGATGTCCGATAGTGACGTTGCCTGACCTGTTGGAGGTTGGGGACGTTACAAATTGGTATTAGAGAATAGAGAGACATTCAATAGTGATGTTTCCCGACCTGTTAGTGGTTGGGAACGTTACAATAAACCTCTACCAATATTACCTATGTCAGTGTGTTTGACCCTGAGTTTTGCCTCCTGTTGAGAGAAAGAAGAGATACCTCTTTATCTCATATGCAAGATGCAGCCCTTGAAGTAGAGTCTAATATATTGGCATCTAAAAAACAAAGGAATAAAGTCGATAGAGACAGAAGAAAAGGTACGGATGAAGCTTCAACCTTTGATTCGTCTGCTTCCTGCCCTCAAGTGGATGAGTTGACAAAACTGGTAAAATCACTCCTTGCAGAAATGGAGAAATTGAAGTTTGAAGGAAAGAAAAGTTATAGGAACACCCATAATGTTGATAATAGGGGTAATTTCAAAAGATCCAATAATTCCCCTTACATCATCCAAAGAGATTGAAGAAATAGGGATAGGGATGATCAAAACATCTAATCCCCTCTCCAAAATAACTTAGTTACTGATGAATAAGGAGAGGAAGAAGAAGTTGACCCTGAAATCCATTGTCTTGGTGACACCTCTTCATCTCCTCATTTAACTCAATATGAATATGAAGAGTCTCCCATGGATATCCAACTAAATGAACTGGGCAAAGGGGAAAGGACCAATGGAAATCCTAATAGATACAACTTGAGGTCAAAGAAAAAAGAGGGGAAACTTGGCATTTCTGATCATCCTACTAGAACATAGAATCTTGTTAAGGATGTGGCAGCTAGTAGCAAAGAAAAAGAGGCACAAAACCCCCAGGTAGTTTTTAAGATCCCTACCCCGAAAGATAAGGAGATTCTGAAGCCTCCCTCCTCTTTTAGCTTTGAGAATGAGATTCAAAAGATTAAAATCCATGTACCTTTTTTGGAGCTAGTTAAGAATGAGGATTTCAAAAGGTACCTTTCCAAAATGATGCAGATTGAACCTTCATCTTATCCCATAGATTCATTCAACCTCCAAGATGAAAAACCAGATGTTATACTAGGACCTTTGGTAGAGGATAGGTATGACTCTTCCCCTCCTTTCTATACATCATTGAACATTCATGATAAAGTGTTGCACAATTGGTTGATGGATTCAGGGGCATCTCATAATCTCATGCCTAAGACTGTCATGGATGAGCTTGGGTTGGAGGTTACAAAAACCTACCATGACCTATACTAATTTGATTCCAGGAAGGTGAAGTGTCTTGGGGTTATCAAAGACATGGTTTCTTCCTTGTTCCAATTGCCAATGAAAACTGTGGTCATGAATATTGTGGTGGTTGATGTCCCCCCTAAGTTTGGGATGCTCTTGTCTAGATCTTGGATCAAAATAATAAGGGGAACTTTGCAGATGGACCTTTCATATGCCACCATTCCTGTGTTTTGGGGGGAACATACAAGGCTTTATAGGGAAGCACAACTTGCTTACATTATCAATGATGAAGCAAATCCTACCAACCACCCCATTTTTGTAGTTGATACTGATTTAGGAACTAGTATGTTACAACTCATTGATGCTCCTAAATCACCTACTGAAATCAGAAAGCATCCTATTACCCCTTGTGAAGATCCTCCTCCCAATACCTTTGTTTGGAAGATTTATTTTTATGGAGCATCTTCTAGGGAGAGTGTTGGTGATTGGTAGTCTTTATTTCCACTACAGAAGAGACCATATCTCTGTCTTACAAACTTGAATTTGAAAAAACAAACAATGTGGAATAATATGATGCTCTTGTTTTGGATTTGAGGGTTGCTAAAGACATGAATATTGAAGAGATAGCAGTGTTTGGAGATGCTGAGTTAATTGTTCACCAAGTCAAAAATTTGTATCAAGCTAAACACCCCAGGTTGAGGACCTACAAAAATGAAGTCTAGGATCTTGTTCATAGTTTCTTCTTGGATTTTAATATCTCATTTTTTCCAAGAGAGGAGAACACTATGACATATTCCTTGGTTGTTTCAACAACTAATTTCATAATTCCTTTGCCCCCGAAGCTCAAGTATGATGTGGAAGTAAAGTATAGACCTTGTGTACCTGACAATGTCAAACATTGGAAGGTTTTTGAGGATGATATAGAGATAAAAATATTTCTTGAGACTATGGATGAATTTTTTGCTTCACATATTGATCAAGATCGGGATACTGAAGAAATCCCCCATGCTGATGTTTTTTTGAATAAAATTGTTGACCATCATATTATTCAGTTACCCAGTAACCATATTCCAAAAGGACTTGTCCCCTTGGAGAGATTGTTTGATAGAAATGATGTTGTTGTAAATATTAAAGGTTCAACTAAAGATGTTGATGTGACTGAATGCAATTTAGGAACAAAGGAAGATCCAAAGTATGTTAAGTTGTCTAGCAGTTTTTCAAAGAAACAAAGGGATGAATATGTCAAGATTTTAAAGGAATTTGTTGATGTGTTTTCCTAGAAATATGAAGACTTAAGAACATATGACACATATATCATTGAACATAAGATTCCTTTGAAAGAGGAGATCAAGCCTTTTAGGCAGAAGCTCAGACAGATAAATCCGATGTTGTTGCCAATTATGGAAAAAGAAGTGAAGAAGTTGTTGGATGCCCAGATCATCATTCCTTTGAGATATTCAAAATGGGTGGCTAACTTGCTACCTATGAGGAAGAAAAATGGGGAAATCAGGTTGAGTGTTCATTTTAGGAATTTGAACAGAAGCTCCAAAAAAGATAACTACCCCTTGCCAAAGATGGAACACATTTTGCAAAGAGTGACTGGTTCATCTAGGATTTCTATGATTGATGGCTTCTATGGATACAATCAGATCTTTGTCCTTCCTAAAGATAGAGAGAAGACAACCTTCACTACTTCTTTGGGAACATTCATGTATGCTAAAATTCCCTTTGGATTGATGAATGCAGGAGAAACCTTCTAGCAAGCCATGGTCATTTCCTTTATTGGGGAGAAAGAAAAATGTGTAGTGATTTATCTGGATGACATTACATTGTTCTCAAAATATGACTAAGAGCATTTTCATCATTTGAAGATGGTCTTCCTGAAGTGCAGAAAGTTTGGTCTCTCTCTAAATCCTAGGAAGGCTATGTTTGCTATGAAGGAAGGTAAGTTATTGGAGCACATTGTATTAGCAGAAGGGGTAAGAATTGATCCAAGAAGAGTAGAGGCCATCCAGACCCTATCTTTTCCTAGATCTAAGAAAGAGGTTCAGTATTTCTTGGGTAAGATCAATTTTCTAAGAAGGTTCATCTCTAACTTTGTTGAATTAGTGAAGTACATTACAACCATGCTTAGAAAGGGAAATGAGGTGAAATGGACTGATTATTCTAGAGATTATTTTGATAAGATAAAAAAGGCCTTGACTAAAGCACCTATGCTTATCAGCCCTGACTATTCCAAGGAGTTTATGATATTTTCCTTTGCTTCATTTGACACACCGGTTGTTGTTTTGTTGCGGAAAAATACATAGGCATTAGAGCATCCTATTTCCTTTTTCAATGGAGAATTAAGGGATGCAGAAATGAGATATGATATCATGGATAAGCAGGCATATTCTTTGGTCAAATCCCTCAAGGCCTTCAGAATATATGTTTTTCATTCAAATATTTTTGTATATGTCCCTTCAGCCTCAGTGAAAGAGATACTTATCCAGCCTGACCTAGATGGGAGGAGGAGCAAGTGGATTGATAAAATTATGGAATTTGACCTTGAAATGAAGCCCACTAAACTAGTCAAATGCCAAGGTTTAGCCATGTTGTTGGCCGAATCAAATTGCAAATATTTAGGGGTTAATTTCATGAACATAAACTCAGAAAGTAAGCAAGCTGAGTTTGTTGATAAAATCTCCCATGCCAGCCCCAATTTGGTAGAATTCATTTAGTACAAAGACATCATATATTTTTTGTAGAAGTTGTGGCCTCCTGATCGCTTGGACAAGAACAAGGTGAGAGCTTTGAAACTCAAAGAAATCAAATATTTTCTTATTGATCAGGTTTTGTATTGGAAATATCCTCTCAGATTTCTTTTGAGTTGCTTAGATCCACAGGAGGCCCAAAGGGCCATAACTAATTTTCATGACAGCTTATGTGGGGGCCATCATTTTTGGAGGACCACAACTTATAAGATCCTCAAACTTGGGTATTTCTATCCTATCCTTTTTACTGATGTTTGTGCAAATATTAGAGCTTGTGTCAAATGCAAAACGTTTTCTAGAAAGTAGCATCTCAAATCTTTCCCTTTGAAACCTATGGTGGTTTCTGGACCTTTTTAGCAGTGGGGCCTTGACTTCATTCAAGAAATCCACCCAGCCTCAAGTGGTCAGCACAGGTGGATTTTGACTGCCACTAAGTATTTCACCAAGTGGATAGAATCCATTCCTACAAGAAATGTCTCCCACAAGGTAATCATTAGCCTCATTGAGGATATCATGTCCAGGTTTGGTTTTCCAAGCAAGATTGTTGCTGACAATGTTGCCTCCTTCAAAGTTGAACCATTAATCAAGTTTTGTGAACAGTATGGGATTACATTAATCCATTATACTCCTTAATACTCCTAAGGAAATGGTTTGGAAGAGTCCTCTAACAAGAGCCTCATAAAGATCATCAAGAAATTGTTAGAAGACAACAAGAAAACATGGGATTCGAAGCTAAAATTTGCATTATGGGATGACAGGATTACAACAAAGAGGTCACTTGGTGTTTTCTCTTTTCAGCTTGTATATGGGGTTGAGGCTATCTTTCATACTCATCTTGCCTTGCCTATGGAAAAATTCCTCTAAGACTACTAAGGAGAGCCTGATTATATGGTTAGGAGGATACAAAAATTGGTAGAAGTATAGCAGACTAGGGGAGAACTACTTGATAAAGCTCAAGACCATCAGCAGAAGATAAAACGAGCCTTTGACAAGAAGGTAAGCAAGGAATATTTTCAACTAGGTGATCTAGTGCTCAAATGGGATGCACCCAAGCAAGACAAAGGAAAACATGGTAAATTTGAAGCTTTATGGATTGGTCCTTTCAAGATTTATGATGTGTTCTCAAATAACACTTATAAATTGTAGAACATGGAGGATTCCAAAGTTTTTGGTGGCCCTGTCAATGGGCACTTTCTGAAAAAATAATTTTCTTAATCCATGATTAGCTTTCCATCCATTGTAAATACCACTTTCTTGTTTATTTATGTTTCAATACTTGACCCCATGACCCAAAAGCTAAAAAATGCTTGTTCTCGATAGCTCACAAGGAGCATGCCATGCCCTGTGGAGCCAATGTTATCACATGAAATTGTCAAGGGGCGTAGGTGATGGCCATGAGCACAATAAAATAGGTGGGTGCAGTGTTGAACAATAGAGATTCACCGTGCAGTTAAATTTAATGCCATCTCTAAGCACGGTTGGAAGAACGTTATAGTTGGCAGGCGGATAAATTTTAGTCGGGGCACTAAAATAGTAGGTACACCCAGATCATAGGGTCGTTTAGATCAATGGACATGCTTCATTTCAGCGTCACAACATGATTGGGTGTTAAAATCCATGAGCAGGCCAAAATCTCAACCACGGTATTGTGAGAGAGCTACGTGGCAGAAGGTGGTGATTTTTGGGCCTAAAAGTGGTGTGGGTCCAAACCAGTTTCAGTGGCCCCAAAATCACATGCTCGTTTATCCCGAATCAAATAACAACACGCGGCCACCCCCTAGTCATCAGGCCTTGTCCCTATCCCAAGGTAAAATTAGTTAATGAGCCATGGCTGGTAGTTGAAACCTCAGCTCACTCCATAAATAGAAGGGATGGGGGTCTGGCCATGGAGACAGAACTATTAGCTCGAGCTACTATGATGGATGATTTTTCCTACAGGCCCATTCTGATTTGAGCTTGCGTCTGACAAAAGAATACACACATAGTCTGACAGACAAATGTATAGATGAAGATCCTTGGACATGATGGCCAACTTGCGCTCCTAGTGGTTGTCCATTGTTGGGTATAAATACATCAATTAAAGAATATGTTAGGGTGGTCGATGGTTGAGCAGAGCTCCCCATTTTGTAATAGTTTGATAGAAAAGTTGTTCTCTGGTTATGTATGATACCTGAGACTTTCTCATTAATAGAAGTCAGTTTCTTTCACCATCTTGTTTCATGTTGTGTTGAAATGCTCATGCATGGATGATCCAGACAAGTTGTTGTAGTTGTATTGTAATGGAGGCTTGATTATGATGATGCTATGATCTGTTTCTGTATTTTCTTTCGCTATCATGTTTCCTCTTATGTTGAAATGTTTGTGCATGGATGATCCGGACAAGTTGTTGTAGTTGTATTGTAATGGAGGTTTGATTATAATGTCGTTGTGATATATTTCAGTATCTTAAACTTAGTTTCAAGAGTGCTCTTGTTCCTAATTTGTTCTACACAAATCTACTTGAAGGCCAGATGCTCATGGCAGACTTGTCCACTTTCCTCACTAAGTCTTCCTCCTTATCATATTTAAGCATAAACCAATGACTGAAGTTAATGAGGACCTCATTTTCTTATGCATTACTAGCCTAGTTTTCTGTGTTTAAACATTCTTATGTTGATCTTTGTCCATTTGACCTCCACTCATAAGCCAACCTCCGCAGAAATTTTGATGGGTACTAGGCTTATCCTCCTGCAATATGAGGGTGGCTCTTAGTGCTAACAGGAGGAAACTTCAATTTGAAGTTGGAGATCAAGTTCTGGCACATCCTAGGAAGGAGAGGTTCCCACGATGAACATATAATAAACTAAAGATGAAGACCTGGATAATAGATCAGATAATTAATAAGAATACCCGGAGAAAACCTTCCTTTAATTATTTGGTAAAGTGGAAAGGACACCTGATAAAAGACTCCTGCCGGAAGAATCATGGAAGGTCAGTGCAGGAGCTCATGGACACAAGTCCATGAATTTTTCAGCTGGAGGAGTATGATGTAGGAGCATCGCCAGCAAAGCATGAATCAATTATAGCTAAGAGCCTAGCACACATTTTGAAGTGAATTCTAATTGGAAGTGGAATACCAAGTAAATATCTTAAAAGGATTGTAATAAAGAACATCTTTAATGTTTTGGAGCTGGATGATCACCTGAGATCGTTCGAGGATGCATTTATTTTAATGAATCTATGTGCAGTACAGATTCAATGTATTTAATCCTATATGTCTGTCACAAACATTTATTGTAATAAATCCTTAGTAGTTGGTAGATTTTATTTCGATAGGATAGCTCTAGAGTAGTTGGAGGGAAAATCTTGAAGAGCCATCTTGTATAAAGATTTGTATTGTTTCCCAAAAGAGGTTGTTGAAGTTATTGTCATAGCTACTAATAGTTGTTGTTGAAGCTTATCAGAGTATTGTATGAACCCATGTACATATAGCATTTGAATGAATATAATAGAGGAGAATTGTCGCAAATGTTGGTGTTGTTATGTCTATCTGAATGAATGAATGGTAGGCTTATTGTTATTTTCCATTCTCTGTTATTCCTTTTTCTTATGTTATGAATGCATTTCCATAGTTGAATGTATGAATCTATGAGGATTTAGATAAGTTTCAATTGTTTCTCTTCTACGAGCGAGTGCAAGGAGTGCATAAGTATCTACAAGGTGTGCATTGATAGAGTATGTTTCGAATCAAAGCTCATAAGAGATAACATGAAACCTGTGTATGTGAGGAGTGCATAATTGTCTGCAAGGAGTGAGTTGACAAAGTCTAGTTTGACTCAAAGGTTCAATAGAGATAGCTTGAAGGGGTGCGTAGGTAGAAACTGTGATTTGAGTGATATTTCTTAGGAGAGACATTTGAGCCTTGAAGAAATGTTGCAAGGAGTGCACAATTGTCCTTCGAGAGTCAGTATTGAAGGAATTTTTTCGCAAGGCGTGTGCAGAGTCGATACTTGGCTAGGTATCAAGAATTTGTCTAAGAAGTTCAGAGTATAGGGAAGAAGCAAGTCCAAGGAAGATAACTTGGATCTTTGTGTACAATTCTGTACATTGTCCGCAAGGAGTGCATGGCAAAGTATTCTAACTCAGAAGCTCAGGAGGAGTAGCGAAAGTCACCCACAGAGAAGTAAAGTGGTGAAGGAGGACTTGTTGCAAGGCGTGCACAGGCTGAATTTCGACTAAGTGTCAAAGAAATCACTCGAAGGAGGAAAAATGTTTAAGAAAGAATGAAGCTCGGGAGGAAGAGTGGTGAAAAATATTCAAAGGGAGAATTCCTTTAAGGTTTTTCAAAATCAACGAGCAAGATCTTCCCAAGAGGGACTAGGATCATTCCAGATCATCAGATTTGTGAAAGTTGCTAGGAGGTTAATCGTGAAGCATTTCGACACTTCATAGTTAGGAGTGTTTAAAGTGTTGAGAAGCGGGATCGTCGAAGTCATGAAGTCGCAAATAGATCCTAGTCATTGGCTGCAAAGGGGACATGTGGCAACGGATTATAAAATTCAAGGGATAGAGGTCTGGAGAAATTGTGTGTGAAGAAAGTGAAATTTCACGAATTTGCGAAACCCAAAGTACAACTAGACCATCGAATCCAGGAAGACATGTGACAGAGATCCATGAATTCAGAGGAAATATTTTTGGAAGGAGCCGAAGATAGAGGCTGTGATATTTTCGAATCCCGAAGTTACAAAGAGCTAACCTACGGTCACAGCCTGTGGTCACATAGGAGAAGGAGTCTAGAGTGGGGCTAGTGCTCACAAGGTTGGTGTTGCCACAAGCATTAGGAAGCATGGTTGTGGGTAACCCAAACATGAGGTAACATCAAAGGGACATGTGTATTAATCGATTAAGGTCTGTTGAAGGGCCGAAGAACCAATTTGGTTCAAGGAATTTGAATATCCAAGACCGGGAGGTCACAGAATCCCCAAGAGGGTAAGTGGGGTTGCATCACCACCTCATTATATAAATGAGTGGTATGCATGTCATCATATGAGGGGAAATGCTAAATTTATTAAGGTAGAAGTTCTAGTAATTTATGTTCATACTATTGGATTCATTTAGCTTTCTTATGGATGATATTAACTTAACATGCTTTAAATTCTCTTACATATGTGTAAGAGTCTCTTTTATTTAACTTTTATAGTTTGTCTGTGACCTACGGGACTAGCTTGTGGTTGACTCAGGGGAATCTAAGTCGTCAAAATCACCCAGGGACTATACCCGGCCTGAGCCACACCAACACTTAACATGGTTGGATTTTTTGTCCCCGCAGGTTTCGAACTGGTGACTTTAACATCACTAAGTTCCTTAACAACACATTATGTCACCTACTGTCCTACACCTCGGGGATTGTAATATTTTCTCTTGATTTTTAGTTAAATATTTAAATGTTTTCTTTTTTGTTAAGGATTTGCTTAATTTAATCTTATAAACTCTATTAAATTTATTAGATACCAATTTAATATTTTTTTTGCAATTTTTTATTCTAAGTTACACCAAGGCTTGAAAGATATTTCTTACTTATAATATGCATTTTTTTTCTTATATTACATTTATTATAGTCCCATTACAAGTTAAATATTCTTTTACTGAAATTACCTAATACATGGTGTCGTTAAATATTATTTTACTGAAATTACCTAATATATGGTGTCGTTAAATATTATTTTACTGAAATTACCTAATATATGGTGTGCATATGCATTATTAGATCGCATCCCTACACTTACTAATACAATTCTTTTACTGAAATTACCTAATATATAGGGTGGTGTTCTCCAAAACACCTCTACATTTTCTCTCCCAATGTCATATTAGAATGAGAAAAATATACAACTCTATGCATTTTTCTTTTTTCATAAATAGTATAACACATACATGATATAAATCATATGTGTTTTATAATACATATGCATTATATTGCATATGTGTTCCTTAAGCCTAGTCATTACCATGGTGCTAGGATCAACATCCTCAAAGAAATAGTCTCACCTCACCCTTACACACTTAAGTGAAGAATGAGGGTAATGGTATCAAGTAAGCCCTCACCGAGCTCTTCCATGAAATTTACAAATGGAAATAAGATTCGTCACTAACCATAAGAACTTGGTTACCACAAAGGACCCAATAAGAATCAGTCTCAAGACCTCTATGGAATTAACACATGCGTATCTATCAATCAATCTAACCTTTGGAGATAACATATATACATACATACATACTTAAATTGAATATAGAAAAATATGTGGATATTTGATCCAGGTGGATATCGGTGGCCACCCACCTTTTCCAACTGGTTCAAAACAGTTTTCTATCAATTTTGGTAATTTACTATTTTTAGCAGTTTTTCGGGTCTTGAACTTCCGGAGCCATTTTGAGGCCCTAAACGACGTTTTTTGGGAACATGGGGAGAAACATGGAATATCCTTCAATGTTGCTCACATCAAAGTTGTATTCCTCGGATAGATCTTTCTAACAAGGTATTGAGCTCGTCAAACAGAGATCGTATGCAAAAGTTACGACCCCGGGAAGTTGATGTACTAACTTACCCAAACGGGGCACACATGACTCTTGGTGCTTCATCTCTTAGGGTTAGGTTTTTCGATGTCTAGGGTTTTTTTCATTCCTTTTTGTTGTAAATGACCTTTAGAGCCTCATTGTAACCAGCTTCTTGCGAATGAGCGCAACCGTCACATCTCTTCTCAGATATAAGCCGCCACAATTCTAGCAAGCTTGTTTTCCGCTACATTTTATAGTTTCAGGTTATTTTCTTATTGAATAGAAAACCAATTTTACTGTATCTCTGTTATTATGTGTTAAGCATATGTTAATAATATGTAGTCATTTCATTCGGCTCATAAAATCTGGATCAGTGGTATCAGAGTGGTTTGCTCCTTGTCGTCTTAATGCATGCCCCCAACGAGGTCGGAGTACAAAGAATTGGGTCTCGAGCTTGTTTCTCTTAAGGACAAAATATCTCTCACACCCAAGCGACCTCTCATGGCAGAGAAAATAAATATGTCAGGACAAGAGATCCTTTCAAAAATTTTCTTGAGGAATCCCTCGCGCAACAGAGGAACAAGATGATGGATAGTTTCACGCAAATCCTTCGGCGGCTACCAATAGGCAACGCATCTTCTTCGAGCGGAGGCACCACCCCCTTCAAGGTACAAATCAACTTCGATATTCCTATATTTGAAGGTCAGATAGACGTAGATGTTGTAGACAAGTGGTTGAATCTACTAGA
>JASDQU010374868.1:77704-97885 GCA_032191745.1 Picea mariana | reverse complement strand
TACTTCTTTAATTTAATGGCTTCAATCAAATCGTGAAATCGCATCTCGCGATTTTGGGGTTTTCATTAACATTGTTCATGGACTCATGAACCTCCGATTCCCGATTTGCCGATGAGCATATCTCCCTCGCAACTTTTGCAGATCTAACGGTTGTCGACATGTCGGGAAATTTGGGTGGGATCCAATGGTCACCATCTTCCTTCTTCTCAGCAAACTTCTGTATCTCGAGCGTTTGTGGGCATCTTCTTCCATGTTGTTCCTCCTGATATTTACATTCAAATTTCTTATTCTGCTATCCTCACTGTTGTCATCAATGACAAGCATTCACTGCATTCTGTCCACTGAATTTGCCAACAATACCATTCTCCCATCGTGCACGTGACAACATTCTTTCCTCTGCGTTGACCTCTGTATAGCCTCACACATCTCTAAAACCAGAAAAGGGAAAGTCGTCTTGTGTTATTTCTTGTGAAGCCTGAAAAAAATGTAGTTGCCTGATCTATGTTGGGAATTAGTGTTAGGCTATTGTCTTGTTGGGTGTCCATACCCATTTTTCCCAGTTGTTGTTGCATTTTTCGTTGTTTTCATACATACCCGGTTGTAGCTGATTCAAAGACTGGTTGAAGAGACAGGTTGTCAGGCCTGTGAGAAACTCTCCCAGGTGAGAGAGTTTGCTGGGAAGTGATTTCTCCTGGAAGGGAGTATCGTAGCAGCCGCAATACTCTGAGACTTTTGGTCCAGCCTGTTGTTGAAGCCCAAGGTAAGGGAGGTGTACTAGCCGATGGAATTGTATTAGTGAAGGTGTATCCTCCTGGGGTGGAGCAGGTGTGTGGGCAATGAGGGTCTGTGTGTTGTGGGCATAAGTGGCTCCTAGGATAAAGGATCCTTCCTGTTTCTTTGTGAAACTTCCTTGTTTTCCTTGACAAGTCTAGAATTCCCTTGCCTAGTGGAGTTTAGTCCCAGCTCAGGGGTGACCTACTGCTGAGAGTGATGAGTAGCATGGTCTAAGGATGGGAGGTTTGTGGAAGTTTTGCATGCAGTTGGTGTATTTACTCTAGCTAAAAGATAAGTATCATTGTTGTGCTTAATTATGTATTATGAATGTTTTGTGATGTTTGAATATTATCATGTATTTCGTTGCATGTGGATTTACTGTTAATCTTGTTTGAATCTGAACTGGTAGCATTAATTATGTGTTTATTGTGTTATGTGTTTTATTTCGATTAAACTTCATATATATCATATAAGTTTACATTATGCATGGTAGCATTACCTTGTATGTGGATGGTCGAGGATGTTACAATATGGTATCAGAGCATGGTTACAACATTGAACCTGGATGGGCCATGTTAGTGGCTAATGAGACAAATATTTCTGAGTGAATTTTTGTCAAAAGGGAAAAAATGTGAGGTTCAGAGTGTCTCTGGGTGCAAGGAGTGCGTCGATAGAGTCTTTGACTAAAAAATCTCGGGAGAAATAGATTGAGTTTTCTTGTAAAGAGAGACAAAGATCTGTTGCAAGGAGTACACAAGTCCAAAAGTCGACTAAGTGTCGAAGTAACCCTCTAAGGACAAAGGGGTTCGAGAAACGAAGCCTAGGAGGAGTAGCGGTATCGTAAAACCACAACTTACGTGGTTTTTGGCAACAAAGAGAGAAATCACAACACTGGTGGTGTTGGGACCATAGGATTTGTTCGGAAGGAAGGGAAATCCTTTACGACTGTCAGATCTAGAAAAGGTGTAGAAGGGTTATCCTAGAATCCCTTCCGACTTAGCAACTTCGGTGAAGTTGATGAAAACTAATAGAAAGGCCGAAGCCCGAAACTCTAAAGTCCCGAGGAGATCTACACCATAGATTTGGGGAGAAGTCTTACTGTTAGATCAAACCAAGAGTGGAAGATAAAGAGGTTTGTAATTTCAGATTTTGAAATATTGGAAGGAAGCAAGCGTAAGAACTTTCGAAGTGATGTGGCAAGGTGATGCCACTTGGTTTGACGTGGACACATGGGTTGTGTGCCCCTATGTCAGTGGGTTTTGAACCCGTAGAATTTTGAAACACTGTTTGGAATGTGACGCTATCACCCATTTGAATGGGCCACGTATCAATCGCTAGTATTCCACCTTGTGGCATCCTGTATAATCAGGGTTAGTGGGGCTTGAGGTTACGTAACATAGTTAAAGGTCAGAGGACCCACAATGGCATTGATCATGATACATCAATATCAATGGCTAGAAGTCATTGCGGGGACCCAAGTTGAATGGAAGCTAATTCTCCAAGGCGGTCCCGCAATCGAAACTGCAATTTCATCGAGGGTTTACGTGTCAGTGTTAGAGGAATTGTGGGATAAAAGGCAGGTTACTCCAAAATCACCATTTCATGTCTCCGCAATTGGGAAAACATTAAGTGATGTAATGTAATGATGTCACAAAAGGTGATTGGGAATGTTCAAAGATTAACAGTTTGGATGTGTGGATGCTAGATCCTCCGAAGCTCTGAAGTCACGAAGACCCGAATTCCTGGAACTTAGACACCTGAGGTTCCATAGAGAGTGTCGGATGTTGGATGCTGGGTAGACATGGACTATTGATCCACTCTACTTCGCGATTTCGGTAACTCAGAACTCCGAGAGATCATTGTGTTGTGCTTTGGAAATTTCCGAAGCCGAAGGCCCAAGTAAGCACCTTTTGACTTAGTGTTTTGTCACGACCCTTAATCACATTGGTTTGGGACTGAGGGAAAAGGGCTAGTTCCCGAAATGTATTACAGAGAAGAGAAGAGATCGGAAATAAAATGAAATCTGAACATTTTCTTAAATTAGAGTGGTTTGTGAATGCTGTGGGAATTGTTAAGAACGATGGCCTGACAAATTCCGGTTGACTACACATTGTGTTTTGCAGAGTTCAACAATTGCTAGGACTGCTAAAAATTACCACTGAGTGCATAGAAATGGAGGAGGCACAAAATGCTTCCAGTTCATAGAATGAATTAAAAGGAATGGACTTCCATTTAGGAGCGGAAGAATTGAACTCCAATGGGCATGGGGAAGAGATGGATAAGGAACGACAAATGATGAAAATCATTAAACCATTGCAAAAAGATGCCCAGGATCACCGAGATGATAACATAAATATCATGAAAGCCAGGGATCAACAAGGAAAATTCAACTTAAAGTTGATGAAAAGTTTGGAAAGAATCGAAAAGAAGTTGGATAAGGAGAGTAACTCAAGCAAAATAGGGAGTCGCAAGAACCCTAAGAGAAAAAGAAGATCAAGAAGCATTAGCAAACATCATCATCACTCCCCAAAACATTCCAATAAGGAGGCAAACAATACTTCAAGCCCATCTCCTACCAGAAAACATAGGAGATCTAGAGTGGATGAACTAAAGGGTGAAATGAACAAGATTAAGCCTCCTACTTTTGACAGAGAACACCAAAAAGACGAAGATGCAGAGACTTGGCTGTTGGGCATGAGGAAATATTTCCAACTGCAAAACTATTCTTCGCATGCAAAGGGAAGAATAACCATTTACCAACTTAAAGGAAAGGCATCCATATGGTGGGAGAATCTTGTGAAAGTACAACACATTAGAGAGAAGAATGTTACTTGGATGGATTTCAAGAGACATTTTGAAAAGAAGTACTTAACTAAGAGATACTATGACAGAAAGATCAAAGAGTTCTTTGAACTCAAGTTGGGCAGCATGACCACTGATGAATATGAATGAAGTTTTTTGGAATTGTTGAAGTATGTTCCCTTCATCAAGGACGAGACTATCAAAATTCAAAGGTATTTGTGTGGACTTCCATCTTCCATCAGTGACAAGATCTGGTATGATGACCCAAAGACTATGGAAGAAACTATAAGGAGAGAAAAATGCTTATATGATCAACAAAAAGAAAATCCTAATTTCCAAAAATCTTGGGAAGACAAAACAAAGTTTAAGAGGGAGGAAACAAAAAATGGAAGCAAGCTATCCTTTTTCAGGAACAGTCCTTAAGGACAACCATCTTTTAGAGAGCCCAGGAAGGCTGAAGTAGGTGGACAAATGCCAAGACAACCACCTATAGAATGTTGGGGATGTAAAGGAAATCATAGGTGCAAAGATTGCCCCCAGAGGAATGACAAAGTGAGAAATTTCCACAACATTCAACAAGTAGAAACAATGGAGGACATCGGTAGTAGAGTACCCGGGATCTATGCAACCCTGGACAACAAGCAAGTAGAATATCAGTCGCACATGATTGAAGTGGAAGGTATGATCAAAAACCATGCCTTTACTATTTTAATTGATTCAGGGGCTAGTCATAGTTATGTAGATCCTAGAGTGGTGGAAAGTTTGCAATAATCGAGAAGCAAACACAGAAAATCTTGGTTAGTGCAGTTGGGAATGGGAACCAAGATAATGGTTACGAAATTGGTTAAGTCCTGTTCAGTGGACATGAACGGACTAAGCACAAGAGTTGAATTGAACATTTTACCTTTAGGTTCTTATGACTGTCTAATTGGGATGGATTGGTTGGACCACCACCATGCCATATTAGAATTTTGTAACAAGGCATTCACTTACCTAGATGAGGAAGGGAATCGAAAAACAATCCAAATCATTCTCAGAGTTGTTACTGTTAGAGAAATCTCAGCAATTCAGCTGAAGAAGTGCTACAGGAAAGGTTGTCAAATATTTGCATCCCACATGGAGGAAGCACCTAAGGATAAGGTGTCAAGTATTGAAGACCATGCAGTATTAAAATATTTTGAAGATGTATTCCAAGAGGTACCCAGACCACCCCCGAAAAGAAATATTGACTTTTTTGTAAACTTGATGCCTAGAGCAGCTCCAGTATCAAAAGATCCTTACATAATGAGTACACCAGATTTGAAAGAACTACAATTTCATCTTGAAGAGACTCTAAAGAAGGGGTATATATGCCCAAGTGTGTCACCTTGGGGAGCCCCGGTCCTATTCGTGAAGAAGAAGGATAGGACATTGAGATTGTGTATCGATTTTAGAGAGTTGAACAAAGTGACAGTTAAGAACAAGTGTCCTATCCCAAGGATCGATGATCTCTTTGATCAGTTGAAGGATGCTAAGATATTTTCGAAAATAGATCTTAGATCAGGATATCACCAAGTAAGAATAAAGGATGAAGACATCAGCAAGACCACCTTCAGAACAAGGTATGGTCATTATGAATTCACAGTGGTGTTGTTTGGAATGTCAAACGCACCCATTGTTTTTATGTAACTAATGAATGGTGTATTCAGGGACTATCTAGACAAGTTTGTCATAGTATTTTTGGATGACATCCTGGTGTATTCCAAGTTAGAGTAAGAGAATGAACATCATCTGAAGATGGTGTTATAGGTGCTAAGATAGCACCCGTTGTATGCCAAACTGATCAAGTTCTCGTTTTATCAAAAGAAGATCCATTTCTTGGAGCATATCATTTCAGAGGATGGAATAGTCGTGGATCCTGAGAAGATTGAGGCCATCAGAGAATGGTCAATGCCAAAGAATGTGTTAGAAGTCAGATCCTTTATGGGTCTAGATGGCTATTATAGAAGTTTCATTGAGGGATTCTCAAGGATAGCTCACCCTATCACTTCCTTGCAAAGGAAGGAGAAAATGTTTCAGTGGACAGAAGAATGTGAGAGAAGCTTCCAGTGATTGAAGCAACTATTAACCAGTGCTCCAATCCCAAGGATTGCAGATCCAAATGAAGATTTTGTAGTATGTACAAATGCATGGAAAGAAGGACTGGGAGGATTCCTCAAACAAAATGGATGTGTAATATGTTATGAGTCCAGGAAGATGAAAGAGCATGAAAATAACTATGCCACTCATGATTTGGAATTAGCAGCCATCATTCACGTTGTTATAACCCTAAATTGCACCATACATGCATACCTAGCATCAGGCCATCTTACTTGCTATTTTTTCCAAGCCATCACTGAGCAACTCTTCTTAAAAACACTATTTTTGAAGATGTACATGCCCTGCCCCACTATTGCCTACGTATGTACACTAGCTGCAACATTACAACCTGCGTATGCCCACAAAAGTTACAAAAAATAAAAATTTGCAAGGAATTCATTGAAATTACAGGCTATTGGGTGGTTTCCCAACCAATTCACTGCCTATAGCCCATCACCCAACCGAATAACCATCCTTTTGTCATATAAAAGGAGGTGTTGGGGTCTCATTCCAAGGAGAAACATAAGAATAGTGAAACTCTGCCCATTTCACATTCCCGCCTTGCCCCAAGAATTTGCAGCCACACTGTGATTTTTGAGCCAAAATTCCTTATTCTTTCCCTTTTCCCTCATTCATAAGCCTATGCCCATTCTCTAAAGAGAAGTTTGAGAGAAGAAGGATACGTGGAAGGAGTTGGATCTTGGTGAAGAGGATCCCAGGACCAGGTTCGAGGAACTGTTGTTGATCTCATCTTGTAAGTGACTTTGTGAGATTAATATAAATAAGTAATTTTTCCATTCTGCCATATGATGTGTTCAATCTTTATGTTTGATTTACATTTTTCTATCACATATAACCCACTAATTCATATATAGAATGCATGTTTGTAGTTTCTTGTTTGTCTTTTGGTGAATGGAGATCAGCCTTGGGAGGAGATTTGCAGTCGAGAAGCGACCAAGCGCATAGGGATTGACACTAGACACGGAGTTTAAGGTAATACTACAATATCCCTATACTTTGTACTTTATGCATGAATGTGGGGTATTATCGGGATATTTGTTAAAAGTAGGAGACTTTAGATAGTTATCTCTTCCTACACTTTAGAAACCTAGTGTAGTCCATAGGGGGTTTTCCCACTATAGTATAATTTACTAGGGAACCTCTAGGGTTTTCTAGGGATGTTTTTGGGTGTTTTAATTGGTTTGATTAACTATTTTTAGTTTTATGTAAGTTTTTGAGTCTTTAAGGGATTCTGGTCTGCCATACCAGTACTCCCTACCTAGTCATCTTGATTGTTAGTTTCTTTTTTGGGGGGAACTAATAGAGGTGTATGCGGGTTGCAGTTGGTCTGCACATGTACATACATGCCCTACCTTTGCACAACCCGCGTACATACGCAGGCTTCTTGAATGTCAGTAACGTGCCTGTGTCAGGAAGCTTTTTCTTAAAGAAGGGGAAATCATCCTCTTCCATGTGTGAAGTCATACTTCTCAAGGGTTTCTTGATCTAGTACTAGTCTCTGTTATTACATTCTTTAGCCTAGGTTTGACGTCAGTTTCTTTATCTTTCAAGATTTCTTGTGTTTTTTGAAATGGTTTTTTTATGAGTCTGTGAGTTTTTTGTTTGGCCTTTAAGGTTCTGTCAGTAACTCCCTATGGTCTACAGTAGACCATAAGTCAGTTTCTTTGGTCTTGTCTTGTCTTCATTTTTCCCTTTTGCTTTCTTTAGAAGAAAAGAAAAAGAATTCATATTCATGTTTCTTATTTTGAAGCATAAACAAAATAAAATAAAATAAAAATATTTTCATTGTTTGGTTTAGTTAGGTTAGTTATTTTTCAGGAAGAAGAGTGCTTTCTTAAGTTCTTTACTGAATGCTTAGGACTTTAAGTAGCTCATAGTTGAGCCAAATTCAGTTTTAGGTTTTTCTTTTAAAAGATCTTAGAAAGAAAAGTAGTTAGAAAGGTTGGTTAAAGAGTTTCAATTTGCAAATCTTTATTTGTCAAAAGAAGTAATTTTGTTTCCAACATTTGTTCTTCTCTTTCGTCTCTTAACAAACATTATCAATTTCATTTATGTTCCTTTGAATTAAGACAAACCACTTAAAATAAACACTTAATTAAAATTTATTAGACTTTGTGTTTGTAGGGTCCATCAACTAAATTAGGCTAGATCCTTGATTTAGGTTGGAGAGGAAACTTTTCAAGGCTATAAAACAAACATAGGAGTCTGTGCTAGGGAGTGAAAAAGTCCAATAACTTGGAAATTATCTGGAACCCCCTTTAACATAGGGGCTAAGCATGAGGTTTCATGCGGAAATGTAGCGGAGATAACCCCTCCAAATCCAAACCAATCGTAGTGGGGAGTGCATATAGAGGAATTGTCTTGGGATTCGGTTGATCGCATTTTCCACAGAGCTTCGTGGGTCTCGAATCCATTCGAGGTCCTCAATCATGTTTCGAAACAATTCCTTTCAATACCCTTGATAGGTTTTGGGCTTGATACCCTGCTCATTGTGGTCCACCCGACTGTTAATTGTACCTTCCTGGTAGTTGTTCACGAGTTGGCAACCTAGTTTCCTTTACTTTACAGACTTACACAGGTGACTGAGGGGGTATACCACAATAACTAGGGTAGACATTGGGCCATTCTTTGCAGAGTATACCCGGAGGGTGCTTTCGCATTTGAGTTGCACTTGCACCAGTAATTTTCTCTAGTGTTGGCTGGTGTAACTGTTCTTCCAACTAGTTGTAGTGGTTTGATTGCTTTACCTCTAGGAAAAAAATTTAGTGCGTGTTTTGGTCTTCAATGTTAGAAATCCCTAGTGTGTCATTGATCTTCTCCCATAGTGGAATATCAAGAGCTCCGCCAGTCGCGACGGATTTTGGACCTACCACCGGTTAACTTGGAGCCACCACTACCACCATGAAGGCGAAGACTTGACCAAGAAGGGTCAGTTGAGGTGACCAGGCCACAGGAAACTGTACTCAACCCAAATCCGAGAGGAGAACGTTCAATTCTGGAGGAAATGAATATTTATGACCTTGGAGAAGAATCTCTCAGTCTATATAACCCTCTGATCACTGACTTGTTGTTGCCACTTTTGATACAAATTTCCCCTCCAAGGGTAACGCATCACGAGCGTCAGATAGTCCAGCAAGCAGCGATGGAAGAAAATGTTGCTACTTCGTCTGGGAGTCCTCATACTCCCTCTACAACTTCCACCATCGAGAGTGTTCAACCTGCTAACTTACCTTTGTAGGTCTGGACCACTATGGTCTTGGCCGCATCTATCTTGGGCAGTGGTCTGAGTCCATCCATGGTGGTGACCATTGCACTGTTTACATAGAGTGTGATGGGCCCTCCGTTTTCATATGGGATACCCAACTTTGATATGAACTCGGTCCTCACCTACTCCACCATACAGACCATGGGTCATGGGGAAGGGAGCTCAAATGATTCTCTGCAAGGTTCCATGGGGGGCACCTCAACCCCTTATAATGCTTTCCCTTACAGTGGGGGTCATATAACTCCGTCGTCCCCCTCGCTAGGTGGCACTTCTAAGTAGCCCATCTGGACGAACATGAACTACATCTTGTTCGGAGCGAGTAGTCAAGGACCTTCTTCCAATACCACATCGGTGGGTTCTTTTTCATTATCTTTGTTTGGCGCGTTTGGTAACAACGCATTCTTGTTAGTTGTCATCTCGGTCAAGGGCAACCCTGATTTTGGATCACAAAATCCTATGCACGGTACTATTCCTACATAGGGGGCATACACTTCTCAAGGACCTTGGAATCCATGGCAGGGATCAGTTCCCTCATTAGGGATGTCGACAGGGGGCAACCCCTTCCATGGCCAATGGAACCCTGGGTAAGGCTCAATACCTATGACCATCGGATCGAAAGGGGGCAACCCTTTCCAAAACCTTTGGAACACTATGTCGGGAGAAATCCCTTCTCAGACATCAATGTCCTACTATGGGAGTCAGTCGATGACGTCTGAACAAGCATAGTATCTGAATGTCGTCCTAGGCCATGGTTTTTACCAGAACCTGGGCCAACAACCTAACTTTTCCTGGCAACCTGGTGTCAGCCAAATTCCTGTCTCCTTTCCTCCTGTACATACTCAACAACCCAAGATATCATTTCTGGAAACATTGCATTTCCCATACTTGTCTAGATTGTTAAATGACCCAATCTGTCATGATCTGCGTTTGCCTCCCATGCCGACAAAGTTGCGCTTGAACATTCCAAAGTTCGAGGGTCAGCCTAACGATGATCCAGGCGATCATGTGACCACGTTTCCCCTATGGTGCTCATCCAACTCTTTGAGAGATGAATCCATCCAGTTGCATATGTTTCAACGCACTCTTATCGAGACTGCCACGAAATGATACATTGAGATAAACCGCTCAAGATACCTTACTTTTCGTGAAATGGAAATGGTTTTCTTAAACCATTTTCAATTACCTATGAGATACGATGCCCACACAGAATTGCTGGCCAACTTTGAGAAAATGAAGGCTGACCATATCTCTAATCATATCCAAGAATGGCGGCACCGAAAAAGTTTGATAAAAATACCAGTTCCACCAACATTCCTGCTAGAATGGTTTCTTTCAGAGGAAGAGGCGATAATGAGAGCTCAACAGCTAGAGCTGATTTATTCTGAGTCTGGTTTAATTTATGAGGTTTTTCTAGATGTGTCGAGGTCTATTCTTGACAAGACCATACATAATTCTAAACCATATGTTGATTTCATCGTCGGTTCAGCACAAGCGAAGGCCACTGATCCATTATCAAACTAATTGTAACAATTGTCAATACAACAGACAACAGCCAGCCAAACCTCTAGTTTGGCTGCTCCCCCTACTCATACGTCGGATGTACATAGTGTGCAATCAACGAAGCCGAAGGCTAACTAGCAGGCTGAACGAAAGAAAAAACAGTGAAAGAAGGGTAAGGGGGATAAGAAACCTACCAATAATGTTGGTGGGGGAAACATAGAGAAAAAGAAGTCAAAGTATCTGTGTAATATTTGTGCGGAACACCACCTAACTCACCTGTTCCCTCGACTCACGGAGGCCCAAAAGTTATTGGCAGAGCAACAACCTACAGTGTTAATGAATCCATTTCCTCATGGGAAAAATTTAACTCAATCCTCTGCGAATGCAGATGGGATTAGTCAGGGACCCCCTTCGTCATCTATCAATCCCTCAACCTCGAATGTTTATATGTTGAAAGGTGATTCTCACATAGATACTAGGACACATGATTATGGAATGCCAAACACTTCTGAGAAGGGTAAAGAGGCAAAGAACTCATATTTTTCTCTCCATATCGAGAGAACAATGGGCGAGACAATGAAACGCATCCCCAAAGGGGAATTCAAAAAGGATTCACACAATCCAAATGCGAGGGTTGCCCATAATTACTCCGTGGTGGAGGATTTTTCACAAACCCCTTGTGAAATGTCTGCTTTGGAAGTCCTCCAGAGTTGCCCTTCGCAGAGAAAGGCTCTACTAGCTACCTTAGGATCTGTTGAGACATGTAATCTGGGAACTATCATGCTTGATACAACCAACCTAAACCCTTGTCTCCCATACCACATTGTGTTTCAGATAGTAGTGGCTCACCCCATGAAATATTTTACCCAAAATATTTTCCACACATTGGTTGATGAGGGTGCCTCGACATGCGTGATGTTGTTGGCATGTTGGAAGTCCATTGGCCAACCCGTTCTGTTTCTGTCACCTACTCTTCTTACATATTTCGATGGTCATTCATTTAGACCACATGGAATCATCCCTTTTGTCCCCATGTAGTTAGGAGGGAAGACCATGTGCGTCGAAGTTGAAGTGGTCGATGCACCTCTCGACTACAACCTCCTGTTAGGAAGGAGTTGGATGTATGCTATGCATGCAGTGGTCACCACAGTCTTTCATCTCTTGTTGTTTCCACACAATGGCCGAACCGTGACCATTGATCAATTGTCTTTCTCCATGCCTGACCCTTCATCGGGGGCATCCATAGTCTTGATGATTGATAACCCACATCCCAACATCATCAACATCGGGGTTAGTTTGTACCCACCTCTCATGGGTAATTTTGATTAACCACCTCCTTCGGGCAATGTCAAGATGATATGGACTGTCCCTGACCAGCCTATTGCTGAAATCTTTTCAATGTCATCGTTCTGTACAACTTACTTTAATGATCCATGGATTCTTCCTTCCCCATCGACCATGATAGAAGGGACAGGGCATCATGGCATGTCCATTGCCTTGTCCACGAAAGAAATTACACACTCTATATTCCAACAAGATTCAATCAACCCTAATTTGACTACTGCACCAGAGTTAGATCTAGTTCTTGAGCCTGCTTGGGCTTAAGGTTCCCTTGCCACTACCAATTATTTAGACTTGGTAATTCCCTGTGACGAGGCGATTCTAGAGGCATTGATTGGTCTGGACAGACCCTGGGATGATATCCATCACAGATCTTATTTCCTCCCAGATTTAAGAAGAATAGAGGTAGGAGAATTTGTGTTGACTATGACTGGAGATAGGTCTTGTCCTATTAATCCTTCGACTACGCATGCAGTTTATGCCAAGGGTAATATGGAAAACATCGCTAAAATGATACCTATTGATATCTACAGAACCCTTGGCATCATGGAGAATGTATTCGTCAAAGTGGATTGATCCCCTAATGAGATGCAAGGCATTGACCCACAAGGTGTCGAGCATGAGAAAGGTTTGTTGTCTTTCAAGCTCATTTTGAGATTTGAAACCAACATCCGCCGAGACTGCATTTATGCTTTTCGATCTCGTCTAGATTAACTGAGAAAATTAACCTCTTGGAGTCTTCTTTAAGCCCTTTTCAGACTCTCTAAACATGAAAATATTGCTGAGAGATCTTGTTTCCCTTCATGCTCGCCAAACTAAAATTTGAAGGTACGTCTGTCAGGCGATAGTTTACCCCTTTTTCTGTTCGGATGGTCAATGTTGGACAACTGAGAGGGGGGGTGAATCAATTGTTACTGTGCTTAAACAATTATGCTTCTTTTAAAACTTTACAAGGCACTCAATGATGATGAAAATAATGCAAGGAAATAAATGTTGACACATTCGGCATCAGTCACATATATGACAAACACAGAGACAGATATTTCCCGACGAAACCCATACAGGGTAAAAAACTCTTTTTCTTTATATGATAAGTAATAGTTACATTATTTACATTATCACACATATGAGCACCAACTCATAATGAGGCTACAACCTCAGTTTTGCAAGCTACTACTTGCTGAGAGCGCCAACTCTCTATTTTCTCTAGCACCCACTAGAAGGAAGCACCAACTCCCTGATTTCTCTAGCACCAACCAGAAGGAAGCATCAACTCCCTGTGTTCAAGCACCCACTTGAACCTCCGAGGACACCAATCCCCCCTAGCGCCTCCCAACCACCCTGAATTATTAATTCTTTGTTACTAAAACTTATTACAACAATATAAAATTATTCAATGTCTTACCAGCCTTGTCGTTGTTCTGTTACACTGCTCAGCCCTGTCTGCATCAGTGTCTTATACACACCCCTAGCACTTTCTGTTCTTCTGCCTTTTATGCTCTATGCACCATATCCCTTCAATGCACCATTCCTCGACTGTGCATTTCTGCTCCTGCGCTCTGCCTCCTTGTACACCCCTAAATTCTCCTACACAACGACAACGCTTATCTCTTCTTTGTTCAACATTTTTATAGTCTCTGTTGTCTTTGTGCATGCAATATTCACAATGCCTCTGCATGCTCACTCTGCACCAAATTCCTCCACAAATCGAGTGCTCTGTCTGATCATCATCGTGACTCTTCAGCTTCTCTGGTCGTTTACCACTTGTTCAGCATCACTATATGTTATACTAAGATTCCTCAACCTCTTTGGCAGTTTGAGACTCTTCGTCTTCTCTGTGACAGTCGAGATCACCTTCTCTGTTTTAGTTACAAGCCTCAATGCTCATCCACCTGTCAATCACCTCCACGAACATCTTCATCCCTCTTGAAGATTCCCAGAGACTGTTCACCTCCTCTGTCAATCACCCCGAAGTGTCTTTGAGTCCTCTGGCAGAAACCATCAGTGGTTTCTGGCAGTTACATTGTGTCATGCTATAGTATCCCTCCAATCTTGTTCAAATTCACCTGCACCATTGGATTGATTCCATGGGATCTTGCATTCATTTCGGCATTTCGGCATTCGGCAATTCAACATTCATGTCACCATGTGTCTCAACATTCCCAGTCGTGATCCCCGAAAAGGAGCTTGGTTTCTCTAGGTCTTTCCTCCATCTCTCGCTGATGTGACCAAGGGTTGTGATCACAGCCTTATGGATAAAGCGCTTTGGCAATTTCGCATTTTTTGAATCTGGAGATGAGGCATCTCAACTCTCCAAGTCATGATCCCCAAAACGGTGTGGGATCAACGGTCCTGATCAACACTTGATCTAATGGCTCAGATCATTTCACGATTTCGACATTCTTGATGTTCAGTGTTCTTGTCACTTCAAAGTTTCGATCCATGAAACTTCGAAATGGAGTTGGATCAACAGTCCAGATCACATCTTGATCTGATGACTGCGATTAAATCGCAATTTCGCATATCACGATTTCAAGATTCTTGTGGTTAATATTCTTTGACATCTCCAACTCTCGATCAGCGAAACTATGAAATAGAGTGGGATCAACGGTCCAGATAAAACCTTGATCTGACGGCTCAGATCATTTCATGATTTTTCATTTCACGATTTCGACATTCTTGTGGTTAATATTATTTGACATCTCCAACTCTCAATCCGCGAAACTCTGAAATGGAGTGTTTGACATGCTCTGATCTTCTGCCACGCATCCCTCTTGGATCAACGGTCAATATTTTATCAAGATTTCGCAACTCCATGAGCCTTCATTGAGCCTAATCAACGGTCCATATTTGGCCTTGATCTAACGGTTGAAATTATTTTGTGATTTCACATATCGCGAGTTCGAGAGGTGAAAGGCTGGAGCATTTCATACCTTTGACTTTCCAGTCAGTGAAATGATGATCTGTGTCCACGTGTCCTTCCCGAAGATGGACGGTCCTCCTGCTTTTGGGATTTTGTAAGCCTGCTTCCCCTATCACTTTAAAGAATTTCCAGGCTCTCCTAGATCCAATGGTGGTCGGACCCTGAGCTCGTATCTAATGCCCGAGATCTATCCTTCATATCTGCATGTTCCTCTTGTCTACATTGAGATCTGACAACCATCGGTAATTCTAAATTGTTGATCCAACGATCACTGTTGCTGCTCCTCCCCATTATCACTATGTTATTGATCATGCTCCTGTACTCAAGCCATCATCGCTGTTGTACTTGCCATCAATGACAAGCATATGCTACCTGTAAAACATGCCAACAAGCTCCCCCTTTGTCATTGATGGAAACTAAGGCACCCGAATTCTTTTCTCCCCCTTTGACATCAATGTCAAAGAAGAGACATGCTCCCCCTGAGCTGTTGCAGTAATTTTAGGAGGCATTAGATATTCAAACAATACAAAACTCCTCCTAACAAGATGGACTCTTTTAGGTGTGAGATGAAATGACACCCAGCTTCTGTCTGAGATAATCAAAAGGTGTCTTGGCTAGGGGTTTAGTAAAGATGTCTGCAATTTGTTCTATNACTAGTGTTATCACAATGAATTGGGATCGGTGTAGTGTATTTTACCTCTAAGTCTGCAAGTGTCTGAATCATCCATAATACCTGAGTGCAACAGGTAGCAACAGCAATGTACTCTACCTCCGTGGTTGATAAAGAAATGGAACCTTTCTTTTTACTAAGCCAGGCTACTAAGGAGTCACCCAGGAAGAATGCTCCTTCATTGGTGCTTTTTCTCTCATCAACACAGTTTTCCCAATCTACATCTGAATAAGCAGTCAATTGAAGATTTTGGTTTCTTGGATACCACAGACCATAATTCATTGTTTCTTTCAAATACCTGAATATCCTTTTGATATCTTTAAAATGACTCTATTTAGGTGCAGCCTGATATCTTCCTACCATTCCAATAGCATGCATTATGTCTGGGCGAGATGTTGTGATGTACAACAGGCTTCCTATCATTGATAGATATGAGCTTTGATCAACATGAGGTGAATCATCATCCTTGCTTAATTTACATCCAGTTACCATAGGTGTACCCACAGGTTTAGAATCTTCCATTTGAAACCTTTTCAACATTTCTCTTAGATATTTTTATTGAGAAATGAACATCCCTTCGTGCCTCTAAGTAATTTGCAGACCAAGAAAAAATGGCAGTTCACCTATCATAGACATTTCAAATTCAGACTCCATCACAAAAGAAAACCATTGTACCAATGAATCCTTATTACATCCAAAGATGATGTCATGTACATAGACCAGTACGATGAGCAAATTATTATCATTTGTTTTAATATACAAATTGTTGTTAGTTGTTCCTCTCTTGAACCCTTTGTCTTTGAGATACATATCCAGTCTATGATACCAGGCTCAAGGGGCCTGTTTTAAACCATATAAATCTTTCTTCAACTTGCATACTAAGTCAGGGTTATCAGACAGTTTGAAAACCTTTGGTTGTTCCATATAGACTTCTTCACTTAAATCTCCATTTAGAAAGGCTGACTTGACATCCATTTGGTAGACTTTAAACCTTTTATGACAAGCATATAGGCAAGAAACATTTTGATAGCTTATAATCTTGCTACGGGCGCAAATGTTTCACCAAAATCCAGTCCTTCTATCTGAGCATAGCCTTTATAGACTAACCTTGCTTTGTTCCTGATAACTTTTCCTTGCTCATTCAACTTATTCTTAAAGATCCATTTGGAACCAATGATGTTTTTACCTTTAGGTCTTTGAACCATCTCCCACGTATTGTTTTTCTCAATCTGATCAAGTTCATCATTCATTTCTTTAACCCAATGATCATCTTTGTTGGCTTCATTAAAATTATTGGGTTCCAGTATGGATATGAGAGCTATATGAGATTGTTCGGTGGTTTTGATTAGCTTTCTCCTGGTTTGTACACCTTTGTCTTTTTCTCCAATTATCTGACTTGTAGGATGATTCTGGAGGAGGAATTTGTAGTTGACTGTTGATTTGAGTCTGTCTGAGTGTCTGAGTCTTCATCTGATTCAGAGTTTTCATTTTCTGATTCTTGGACCTGTTCATATTCATCTTTAGCTGTGTCTTCTATAGAAGACTCATTACTGTATAACTCTCTTGCTGGGATTCCTTCATCAATTTTTACATCAATACAGTCAACCATTTTATGCAGCCTCTTATTATAGCATCTATATCCTTTACTGTTTGTAGCATACCCTAATAATATACCTTCATCATCCCTATCATCATATTTTCTGAGGTTCTCCTCATTATTCTTTATGTAGCATCTATTCCCAAAGACTCTGAAGTGTTTGATTGAGGCAGGTCTTCCAGACCATAATTCATAAGGGGTCTTGTCACTTTGCGGTCTGAGGTGGGCTTTGTTAAGCACATGGACTGCTGTGTGTATTACTTCTACCCAGTAGGTTTGACCAATGTTCTTCTCATTCATCATTGACCTGGCCATTTCCTGTACTATTCTGTTTTGCCTCTCAACAACTCCATTTTGTTGTGGACTTCTTGGGATTGTGTATTCTCTCTTGATCCCATGTTCATCGTAGAATTCCTTGAAGTCTCTTGACATAAATTCTCCTCCCTGATCTGATCTTACTGCCTTTAACCTCTTACCTGTTTGAGTCTCTGTTAAAGCCTTAAATGTTTTAAATTTCTCAAATGCTTCAGCGTTTTCTTTGAGAAAGGCAACCCATGTAAGTCTGGAGTAATCATCGATAATCAGCATGAAGTAGTTTTCTTTCCTTGTGCCTTCCTGTCTTGATGGTCCACATAAATCAATATAAACTAGTTGGAGTGGTTTCTCTGTTGAAGTAAATCTCTTGGACTTAAATTGTGTCCTATTTTTCTTCCCTACTTGATAGGGTTTACACATTGAATCTTGGGGCTTTGATATTCTCTGAAGATCTTTTACTACCTCAAGGTTTTTGAGTTTGATTAAGTGGTCAAATTTTAGATGTCCAAGTCTCCTATGACATAACCAGATTTCATCATGTTTGCTTAGATGACATTCTTCTCTATTTTCTTTCAGCACATATACATTATTTTTTGTCATTATGCCTTTGGCCACCACTTGTCCTAAGTTTACATACTTTATCTTGTAGTCCTTGGATGTGAACAACACCTTGCATCCTCTGTCACACATTTGACTTACACTGAGCAGATTATGTTTCAGCACATCCACAAGTAGAACATCTTGGGCTTTTCCTTTTCCATTACTTAAGCTCACCATCCCTTTGCCTTTTATTTTCCCTGGAGCATCATTTCCAAAGGTTACGCTTCTTGATTTACTTTCACTTAGAGATAGAAACTTGCCTTTGTCTCCCATCATGTGTTTGGAACATCCACTGTTTATATACCAAGGGTTCATTTTTCTTTGAGCAGACAATACTAATCCACACTTGTTACTTTCCTTCTTCTTCCAAAACTTGACATTTTCAGCAGGGGATTTCGAATCTGGTTCATATTTCCTTAATCGATAGTCAATAGATTTATGTCCAAAGTTATGACAGGTGTAGCATTCAACCTCATTATTCAATAAGTCAAACTTATTGTTGCAGTGTTGCCTACTTATTGTCTGTTGATTATTTCTTGGCCTCCTTAGTTGTATGTGTCCAGACTTAATTTGGAAATTTGTAGTCTGTGAAGGATTATTATTTTGACTGTATCATTCTTTGTTGTGGGAAGTATTTATTCCTTTGAAATCTTAATTGCTCATGTCTAAGTCTTAAGGAACAATTTACATCTTTGTGACAAAAGTTAGAACAGTAGAAACAATATCCATAGAAAAATTCTTTGTACCTGGAAAATGGTTGTCTTCTTTGAGCAAATCGATTTATTTCTTGTTGATGATGTCTTTCAGCAGAGAGAGCATTATTTCTTTGTTCTACGGATTCATTCCTGTCACCTTTTTCTTTACTCATCCTGGGCGGCTGATTGTCTTCCTTTATTTCTATAGGTTTGTTATTGTCATTGGTTGTACTTTTGACAGACTTGATGGGTTCTTCATTTCCTGGCTTCCCACTGCTTGATCCCTCTTCATAACCCAAACTAGTTTTCAGCTTTGGATTCCTTTGCTGATTCAGAATGGTGGCTAATCCTTATGAGGCTTTGATACTTGATAGATTCTGATTATACAAGGCTTGAAACTTCTCCATTTCTTTCCTTGTTTTCACTACTTCTTGTTCTAATGATTCACATCTTTCCTTCTTTTCTGATAGCTATTGTTTCAGAATCTCTTCAATTTTCTTTGCCTCTTCCAATTATACTTTTAGTAGGACAAGGTCTTCATCAGGTTCTTTACTGTCTTTCTCGAACTGTATCAACAATTATCTTTGCTTTCTGTTCTCTATTCTTAGTCTGTCAATCTCTTCCAATGCACTGATCAGTTCTCCTTCCATGTCAACCACAACTTCTTCTTCATTAACATCACTCCCTGTGTTATTATTGTCATAGTCCTCTTTGTCCATAAGTATGAAGTCATTTAGTTTATCTTCAATAGATGAATCATTGTCTTCATCATCTGAAGGATCATCATCATTGTTCACACAAAGACTTTTCTTCTTAAAGTTATTCTCTTTAAAGAAATTTCTGTGTTTGTATTTCTCATTATCACAAGTCTGATCCTTTCCTTTGTGGGGACATTTATTTGCAAAATGACCTATCCTACCACAGTTAAAGCATTTGAAAGGCAAATTACCTTTGTATTTGCTTGATCCCTTCTTCAGTCTCTTAAAAAATTTTGCTTCAATTTCATCGGGCTCAGAATCCTCATTCTTGTCTTCTTTAAATGATGCTTCTCTGGAGGTGGGTTTATCTTAAACTATTCTCATTTCATATGCAGTCAATGTTCCTAGAAGTTGATCAAGCTGCAAGGTTTTTAGATCATTAAGTTCTTCTATAGCAAAGACCTTTGGGTTGAACCTATCTAGGAGAGATCTCATGATTTTCTGAACTAAAGAAGGTTCCCCAATTGTTTCACCAAGTGCCTTCATTGCATTTACCATTTCTTCTACTCTCAGAAAGTATCTTCCAATAGTTTCATCTTCCTTCATCTTCAGCTGTTCAAACTGTATTCTGTAGGTTTGAAGCTTTGCATCCTTTACCTTCTCATTACCCTCATAATTTCTAATGAGTTTGTCCCACATTTCTTTGGGAGTTCCTAGGTTCATAACTTTTACGAATTCTGCTTCTGCAAGCCCACTCAAGGTAGCATTCATAGCCTTAGTGTTGAAGCTAAATTCTAGTTTGTCATCCTTATTAGCTAGCACAATTGGCTTTACATAACTAGTATCTACCACATCCCAGACA
>JASDQU010374868.1:29747-77604 GCA_032191745.1 Picea mariana | reverse complement strand
CCCTATGTTCAAGCACTCACTTCAACCTCTAAGGACACCAATCCTCCCTAGCACCTCCCAACCACCCTGAATTATTAATTCTTTGTTACTAAAACTTATTACAGCGATATAAAATTATTCAATGTCTTACCAGCCTTGTCGTTGCTCTGTTACACTGCTCTGCCCTGTCTGCATCAATGTCTTTCACACACCCCTAGCACTTTTTGTTATTCTTCCTTTTACGCTCTATGTGCCATATCCCTTCAATGCAACATTCCTTGACCGTACATTTCTGCTCTTGCGCTCTGCCTCCTTGTACACCCCTAAATTCTCCTACACAGCGACAACTCTTATCTCTTCTTTGTTCAGCATTCTTATAGTCTCTGTTGTCTTTGTGCATGCAATATTCGTAATGCCTCTGCATGATCACTCCACGCCAATTTCCTCCACAACTCGAGTGCTCTGTCTGATCATCATCATGACTCTTCAACTTCTCTGGTCGTTTACCACTCATTCAACATCACTGTATGTTATACTGAGATTCCTTAGCCTCTCTGGCAGTTTGAGACTCTTCGTCTTCTCTGTGACAGTAGAGATCACCTTCTCTGTTTCAGTTACAAGCCTCAATGCTCATCTAGCTGTCAATCGCCTCCACAAACATCTTCATCCCTCTTGAATATTCCCAGAGAGTCTTCACCTCCTCTGTCAATCACCCCGAAGTGTCTTTGACTCCTCTGGCAGAAACCATCAGTGGTTTTTGGCAGTTACACTGTGTCATGCTACAGTAGCCCTCCGATCTTGTTCAAATTCACCTGCACCGTTGGATTGATCCATGGGATATTGCATTCATTTTGGCATTTTGGCATTCGAAAATTCGGCATTCGTGTGACCATGTATCACAACATTCCTAGTCGTGATCCTCGAAAAGGAGCTTGGTTTATCTATCTCTTTCCTCCATCTCTCATTGATGTGACCAAGGGTTGTGATCACAGCCTTATGCATAAAGCGCTTTGGCGATTTCACATTTTGTGAATCTGGAGATGAGGCATCTCGACTCTCCAAGTCACGATCCTCGAAATGGTGTGGGATCAACAGTCCTGGTCAACACTTGATCTGACGGCTCAAATCATTTCGTGATTTCGCATTTCGCAATTTCTACATTCTTGATGTTCAATGTTCTTGCCACTTCAAAGTTCCGATACGCGAAACTCGAAATGGAGTTGGATCAACGGTCCAGATCACATATTGATCTGACGACTGCGATTAAATCGCAATTTCACATATCGCGATTTCAAGATTCTTATGGTTAATATTCTTTGACATCTCCAACTCTCGATCCTTGAAACTCCGAAATGGAGTGGGATCAACGGTCCAGATCAAACGTTGATCTGACGGCTCAGATCATTTCATGATTTCACATTTCACGATTTCGGCATTCTTGTGGTTAATATTCTTTGACATCTCCAACTCTTGATCCACAAAACTTTGAAATGGAGTGTTTGACATGCTCTGATCTTCTGCCACGCGTCCCTCTTGGATCAATGGTCAATATTTTATCAAGACTTTGCAACTCCACGAGCCTTTATTGAGCCTGATCAATGGTCCATATTTGGCCTCGATCTAACGGTTGAGATTATTTCCTGATTTCTCATATTGCGAGTTCGAGAGGTGAAAGGCTGGAGGATTTCATACCTTTGACTTTCCAGTCAGCGAAATGATGATCTGTGTCCACGTGTCCTTCCTGAAGATGGGCAGTCCTCCTGCTTTCGGGATTTTGTAAGCCCACTTCTATTATCACTTTAAAGAACATGCAGGCTCTCCTGGATCTAATGGCGGTCGGACCTTGTGCTCAGATCTAACACCCGAGATATATCCTCCATATCTACGCACTCCTCTTGTCTACATTGAGATCTGACAGCCATCAGGAATTCTAAATTGTTGATCCAACGATCACTGTTGCTGCTCCTCCCCATTATCACTGCGTTGCTGATCATGCTCCTGTACTCAAGCCATCATCACTCCTGTACTTGCCATCAATGACAAGCATACTCTACCTGTAAAACATTCCAACAGTCAATTGTACGAACAAAAGTATACTTTGGGAACTTCGGTTCACTAGAAGAGTATTCTCAGGTATAAGTTTAACCCCTTTTCGGGCTTGAGGGACTAAATTTACGAAAAAGGAATCGCCACAGAGTCCATAGTTAAGCTCTTTTCAGACTCCCTAAAATTGAAAAGATCGTTGAGTGATCTTGTTTCTTCACATTGGTTAAACGGTCCAGAAGAACATCCATTATGGAGTCCATATTGAAGCTCTTTTTAGACTCCTTAAAAGTGAAAAAATCGTCGAGTGACCTTGTTCTTTCACACTCATTAATTGGTACACAAAAAAATATACTGGCATGAGTTTACCCCTTTTCCAGCCTGTAGATTAAGGAGAAAAAAGGTACACCTGGGGAGATTCGTCTCGCCGGGAGAGTTCTCTTTATGAGTTTAGCCCTTTTCCAGCTTGTAGATTAAGGAGGAAAAAGTTACACTTGGGGAGATTCGTCTCACCGGGAGAGTTCTCTTTATTAGAATTTATACTTTTTTAGGCTAAGGAGACTAAATCTAGAAAAAGGCAGTGAGTCCATAGTTAAGCTCTTTTCAAACTCCTTAAAATTGAAAAGATTGTCGAGTAATCTTGTCTGTGTCACACTCATTAAAATGGTTTTGAATAGACGTCTTTTCGGTGCTAGTTTATCCTTTTTTCAATCCGACTAGACTATCTTCGGAAAAGGTACCCTAGTGGAGTCTTATTTTATGCTTTTTCAGACTCTCTAAAAATGAAAAACCACCAAGCTTACCTTCTCTGGGCTCATAAAAAATGCACTGAAGGGGGTTTCATCGTGTCTTGCTAATCACAGTTGCATATATGTGTCTTTTGCCTAATGTCGGCTCCATGTTTCTCTCAACTGAACCTTTGAAGCATGCCTTATACACAAGCCTTGTAGCACTTTTCCTTTGCGATCTGACACCTTGACCCATGCAGGAATTTTCCCCGAGTTTCCTTTTACTGCACATGTCTCCTTTCTCTGACCATTAGTGTGTTCCTTGTTCTTGGAAATAATATGTTTGCGACACTCGTTCCTCCTTTGTAATGTAGCATTCTTTTATTCTTTTTCAAGCTCTTCAAATATTGAAAAAGACAAAAAAATCAAATATACCCCAAAGAGAGGAAGGGAAAAGTATTTTCTTTTTTATGGTAGCACAATGAGTCGCCCTTGGACAAAGAACATCCTTTTGTTTGTCATCAAGCATTGGGATTTATATGATTTTAGGATATTGTTCTTGTAACATAGCGATGTGTGCTCCTCCATTTGTTTATTCTTCTAAACATATGGAGAGTTTGCATTGCCTCCTACATCGTGAACTTATGTCAATATCATGATGCATGAGTCTAATCATCAGTTGTGCTATTGTCCAAGGGATTTTTTACCCAACTTGAGTCATCCCTTTTGCAGTTTGTCTCTTGACCTCATGCCCGGCCATCCCGAAATTCCAATCAAGTCCTTGTTCGAAATCAATGAAGTTTTATGCCTGATCATCAAGATCCTCTTGTCTATTCCCTGACGAGCCATCGAAGTACAGTCTCATTACACTCCTACCCGAGTTTGAAGATCTTGAAGTTGTTGCTCGATCTCTGAAGGCCTCATCTCCATCTATCAGGCATCATTTGGCTTCTTGAAGATGGATACTATACATGTATATTTTTGATTTTGAGATGTAGATCCATTGTGTATTGTTCACGGCTACACATTTTTATATGACAAGGATCTGCAGTTTATTTGATTGGCATCCATGATTTATTTCATCCCGAGCATGGGTATGCCCACCTCGGTGAGACAATTGTTATTTTGCAGATGGTACCTCTTGAACTCTCATCTCGAGCTCACTCGATTCGTACGTTGGTGAAGATTTGTAATGTATTTCGGCCATCAGATGCTCTTTTGACCTCACACATTAGGGGACATCTGTTATAACCCTAAATTGCACCATACATGCATACCTGGCATCAAGCCATCTTACTTGCTATTTTTGTCAAGCCATCACTGAGAAACTCTTCTTAAAAACACTATTTTTGAAGATGTACATGCCCTACCTCACTACTGTCTGCGTACGTATGCTAACTGCAACATTACAACCCACGTATTCTCACAAAAGTTGATAAAAATAAAAATAAAAATTTGCAAGGAATTTGTTGAGATTACGGGCTATTGGGTGGTTTCCCAACCAATTCATCGCCTATTGCCCATCACCCAACCAAATAACCATCCTTTTGTCATATAAAAGGAGGTCTCGGGGTCTCATTCCAAGGAGAAACATAAGAATAGTGAAACTCTTCCCATTTCACTTTCCCCCCTTGCCCCAAGAATTTGCAAACACATTGTGAGTTTTGAGCCAGAATTCCTTATTCTTGCCCTTTTTCCTCATTCATAAGCCTATGCCCATTCTCTAGAGAGAAGTGTGAGAGAAGAATGATACATGGAAGCAGTTGGATCTTGGTGAAGAGGAGCCCAGGACTAGGTTTGAGGAGCAGTTGTCGATCTCAACTTGTAAGTGACTTTGTGAGATTAATATAAAGAAGTATTTTTTCGTCCCGCCATATGATGTGTTCAATCTTTATGTTTGATTTACATTTTGTTATGACATCTAACCCACTAATTCATATATAGAATGTATGTTCACAGTTTCTTGTTTGTCTTTTGGTGAATGTGGGTCAGCCTTGGGAGGAGATTTGCAGTTGAGAAGCAACCGAGCGCATAGGGATAGACACCGGACGTGGAGTTTAAGGTAAGACTATCGGATCCCTATACTTTGTACTTTATGCATGAATATGGGGTATTTTTGGGATATTTGTTAAAATTAGGAGACTTTAGATGATTAGATCTGCCTACACTTTAGAACCCTAGTGTAGTCCATAGGGGGGGTTTTCCCACTATAGCATACGCTCTAAAGAAATGGAGGCATTACCTCATGGGAAGGAGTTTTCAACTGAGGACAGACCATAACGGTCTGAATTATTTGTTTGATCAACCAACCTTAAATGTTAGGCAGAGTAGATGGTTAGAATTCCTTTGCGAGTATGAATTTGATATCAAGCATATCAAAGGAAGGGAAAACAAAGTGGTTTATGCACTCAGTAGGAGAGTGCATGAACTACATGCTACAACCATTAGCATTTACCAAACTGATATTAAGGGCAGAATTTTGGAAGCTACAAATGCAAAATTGAAGTACATGGAATTGGTAGCAAAGCTATAGCAAGGTAAGAAGCTACATGGAGTGGAAGATTATAAGTTTGGATTTGATGGCACACTCCTGTAAAAAAACAAAGTCTATGTACCTAATGTCTAGGAATTGAAACTTATGATTTTGAAAGAAATGCATACTGTGCCTTATGTTGGGCACCTTGGATATCATAAAACTGTGGCAGCAGTCAAGAGCCATTAATTTTGGTCAGGTATGAAGAAAGAGATTGCAGATTGCATTGCCAGATATATGGAGTGCTAGAAGGTTAAATCTGAGCACAGGAACCTAGCAGGGTTGCTACAGCCTTTTATCCATCCTTGAGTGGAAGTGGGAAGTAGTGACAATGGATTTCATCACAGGATTGCCCAGAACAGGCAAGCAACATGATTCGATCATGGTGGTGGTGGACAAGCTTACGAAAGCTTCCCATTTTATTCCATTAAAGACTACTCACAAGGAAACTAATGTTTTCAATATGTTTTTGAGAGAAGTAGCACAATTGCATTGTATTCCGAAGACGATTGTTGGCACAAGGGAAGACCCAGGGTTCAACGCTACAACAATGCACCAACAAAACCCTAACTACCGGCCCTTTCAACAACACCTGCGAAGCAAATGAAGCCTCACCCGAGGTAGAGGCAGGGGTGGTTGCAGGACTCAAGTGTCTAAAACCTTAGCTGGGACATAGATATGTGATTATAACACTTAATAGAGCACTTAGTACCGTTAGTTCATCATTATTCAACCAATATCTACTCCGCAGAGAAAACTGAGCATCACAACATTCACCTTGATCTAATGTATATAAGCACTTAGCATAAGTAAATGGATTAGATCTCACAGATTCAAGCACTAAGCAAGTTCATACATGTCATATCTAGCATTCAGATTCATCATAAGCACAAAGCATAAACAAATCTATCTATCTATCTATCTATATCAAGCACTTAGCAGATAAATTAAGACATAAACACATCATAACATCGCACAGAGAAGATAACACAGTATTTACGTGGTTCACCCCCTCCCTGGGGCTACGTCCACCAACTCTTCTTCTTTATTAGCTTATTTAATGGGTTACATGCACAAATCCTCAAAACCCTACTCTACATAGGACAAAAGATCTGCGCAGCTCGCTAGATCCTTCTTCCTTGCATTGCAACACCAAGCACTTCACAATCCTTTACAACCTGTTGCACTTAGCTCCGCAAGCTTCTCACAATATGCATAGAGCATTTAAAAATCATAGATCTAGCACTTAGCTCCTCTTCTATCTATTTATTACATTTCCTAGCCTTCTATTTATACATACAAAATAGGCCTAAACATGGGTAAACCCATGGGCCGACATACCATTCCCGTTACATATTACCAAATCCCAAAAAGGACCCCAAAGGAGGCCAAGATCTTGCGATATCTTCTTCATCTGGTGCTCCATCTTCGATAGGCTGTCGAGGTCCCAAAATAGGTCAACATGACCAAGGATCTCCCAAAACTTGGTCAATGGCCAACAGGCCCCCAACACTCACCTGTGACTCGTCTCGAGTCACTCTGGTCTAACTAGTTTTTCTTCAAACACCTCGAGCTTGGCTTGAGATGCTCAGACCTGCTATTGTGCTATGGCCTCCTTTTCAGTGAACTCATCGATGACTACATCATTGATAGGTCCCTCTAGACGTTGTTCTGTTGTAGTGAAAACCTCCTCTAGCTCTGCTCCTTAGCCTTCTACCTCTGTAAACAACTGATAGGATTTATCTTGCACCAGTTGGAGTTTCTGATTTATCTACATAACTCTAATCTAGATAGTATGGATTTTCTGCTAGGTGGTGCGTTTCTCTTGGGAGCGCTTCATTCCTTCCACAGCTGATAGGGATTTCATAAGTGCCTGTATCTTTTTGGCTTGATACTTCGCCTCTTGGAGTTGCGACTCCAGTGCTCTTAATTCTAGACTCTCAGGGAGTCTCTCATATGTCAGGGCACTATGATCAGTGAGATTCTTACATTCCATGGTAAGAGCCTCGATCCATTCAACTTCTCTCCTGGTAGTTGATATTGAGGGGTCTCGGGTACTACGCGTAGCTCCAAATCTGCTATGCGTTGTTGTAGTTGTTAGATCACTTCTTCAAGTTGCGCGACTTGCTGTGGAACTCGCTCTTCGGCCTTTACTTCTATGACTGTCACAGAGTGAAGTGATGTATTGACCATTTCCTTTACTTTGAGTTCTTCTGCGAGCAACTATTCCTTTTCTTGTTGTAGTTGGGATTTTTCTTCATCAAACTTCGCTTGGAAAGCAATATTTTCCCATTCTACAGCACTATGTTTCTCTACAAGGAATCCCTGTACTTGTGTCAAAGCCTAGGTGGCTTGCGTTGTTTCTTCTTGTGCTCATCAAAGATGAGCTTCGACTGTATCAACTAGGTGGTGGAGTTGAGCTGGCTCATCCCCCAATTCTGGTTCTCCCGGCTAGGGATGATTTTAAGGATGGAAATTTATTTTTAAATGTAGAAACCTTGGAAAATATTACTAATCCTTCATATGTCAACTATAAATGTTTTCCTATAGTTTTTTAAAAGTATTCAAATTTCTAAGTATTTCATTTAGTTTTTATAAAATTTTGGCGATTTTTAAGGTAAAATAATTTTATCCTATAGAATTTGGGTGAATCATTTTTAAAATAACGAATCTCTTTTTTTGAAAAACTATGGAAAATTAGCCCATGAGCGAAATTTAGCCCCTAAAATCATCCCTGCTCCTGGTGTAGTGGAGACTGCGTGACTGGACTGTAGGGCCTGATGTACCCCTCGAAGTTCAGTCTCAATGTGATCATACATCTTCTCTTGCTTTTCTTCTTGCTTCTCTACTATTTCCATCGAAGCATCATTCAGGGCAGCTATGAGGAAGTCAAAGTGATCCGAGGTGAGGACAGTCTGCATCTTTGTCATGGAGGCCTTCGATTTATTCTGGGAGGAAGGTTTCAAAGGTGAACCTTTCCTCTTCTTTAGGGGATCAACCTCATCTCCTTTCTTATGTTCGACTCCTTTGTCATTCAAATATTCACCATCACCTCCTTGCTCTGGTGATATGGAAGTATTTTTCACGAATGCACTATCTAAATCCTCAACCTTTTTAGTTTTCTTTGTCCTACTAGGTCCGGGTGTATCCTATGCATTTTTCGGGCTGTCGATGTCAGATATCTTTGTAGGGTCTACTAGAATGAGGAGGTTCGCCGACCAGTCCTTGGTGATCGCCTCCAATTCCTCCTCCATTAGCCTATAGTAGGATTGGAGTTGTTGCTTGTTTTCATCAGTGTGCGTTGTGATGTAAATAAAATGTCGGTATGTGTTGAAATTCATCAAGGGCCTGAACCGGTGTAGAGCATTCAGAGTGATACGAGGCTCAGACTAGATGGTTGTCTTCATCTAGTTGTAGTAGGTATGAAAAACAACATTGGACTACCATTGTTTATTTATATATCTTGAGTACCACAATGTATTAAACTTCGCAACCAATGGTTCGAAGGGATCGATGTCTGGGAAGGTTGTACCTTCCGACATCTCCCAGGCAATAAAAGCTATCAGTATCAATAGCCAACTGAAATGAAATTCATACCCTTGATCCTGGGATTTTCTGTAGTCGATTTCTAATTGGTTCACCAGGTACTTCGCCCATTTCATCTAAAGTTTTTCTGCGCACTTCCTTGCGAGGTCGACTACAAAACCAGTGACTTGGGTGGGTCAGTTTTTTCATACTAACTTTCTTGCAATTAGTTGACAGGTGAGGCACACTGTGCCACTCTGAATACAAGCTACTTTGTAACCTCGCGTGACCTTCTCGACATCGCCATAAGTGTCCTTGATCTTTTGTGCTAGAGTGCAATCCATGGCTTTTTCGAGGTAAATATCCTATGGATTAGGTCCTTGCATACTCAAGCCCGTGATCCAATGGATCAATGTCGGATCAACTGTTATATGGTGTTTTAGCCATAGATAACCACCATGGTAACAAGACAACATTAGTTTGACACATGCATTCACCTCCTGGTGTCATCCGAAGTGAGGAATCTTCATGACATTAAGCAGGGTGGACTGGGCAAGGTCCATAGTCCACTACTGAGGGACGATCTTTGAGTTCTTCCCTTTAGTTTGGGTCAGGTACTTATGTGGGGCGAGCATGTTGTCAAATTTACGATCTCTGAGGTTGAAGTCTCTAAACTTCAATGTCGCAATCTTATCTTGGTCTTCTCGAACTGTGCGTATCCCCTTCGGGAGGTATGTAGTGACCAAGGTGTACTCAAAATATTTAGGTACGCTATCTCGATTTACTTTGCCACTTAGAGGTGGAATATAGGAAGGTAATATGGTCGGGATAAATTTGGCATTCGCTAGATCATCCCTGTGCTTGGTTCACTTTTCATATGATGGTCGAGATGGTCCGACTCCGCGAGTAGTTGACAGAGAGGCTTGGAGTCCTCTCGTCGATGATGCTTTTACACCTGTAGACATTGACATGACTCTTTCAGTCATCAGGTCGATCAGACCTTCTTCAAAAGCTTTCTCTGCAGCGCTCAACTTGTCCGACATACACACTCGGGGTTAACAATCTCAGGTTCGGGGGGGTAACTTAGACACTGCAATAGAATAGACATCAAGAGTGCTCTGATCACTATGTAAAATAAACTTGGTCTATGGGCTCAAATTCTCGGTTGGAAAAAGTGTTCTCGCTGCGTGGCATGTTGGGATAAATAGGTAACTTGATGACAAGTCACTTGGAACGGGTATGAAGCCTTCATTAACCCTGTTCTATTCGTTATGGCATGGTCCCAACAGTTGGATGGTGATTTGTCTGTCCATAAATGTCTTTCTATCTATTCGAAGCATTGATCTAACGGTTATAATGTCCCCAACGACTATATTGCTTTGTCATGGTGAAGTTCCATGTGTCGTTTTTCTGATATCCCGGCGAAGCTCCAATTTTGCAAATTTTTCTTCTGCGAGGTTTCTTCTGGATCTTTCTGCAACTTTTTGATCTTATATCTCTTCTTACATAGCTTTCTATTCTTCTTCCCAGTGAGCTTTGTCTCGGTGTGCATTTTTCCATTCTTATTCTTATATTCTTTTGGCATAGTTACTTCGCGTTGTTGAGATTCTTTCCTAAGATTCGAGGGTGATCCTTCTTCGTTGTCTGGAACAGGTACCTCAATATTCTATGGGTCTTCTAGTTTTCTTGCAACTTCAACATTCAGGTTTCTAATGTTAGTTATATTCGATCTATTTTTCTGTTCTCTAATCAAGTGCATGATCTTCCTAGTCATGAAGGCTTTCAACTCTTGCTTCTTCCGTTCTAATGCTTCTTCTTCTGTCTTTTTGGCTTGATCTTTTTCAATCCAAGGTTTTCCTAGTAACATGGTAAATGGGACATTGTCCTCAATAAATTTAATAATATCAAAATCTTCCTCTGTCGAAGTTCCATTGGCATTCATGGGTATCCACGTGAGCTTTCCACATAGGTTTATCAACCTTCCTTTGAATAGTCTTATTCCTCCTAGTGAAGGAATCATAGCAGGCTTCCCTATAGATTTCCACATTCTCTCTGTCATGATATTCACCTGTATTTCCTCATCTAGAACATAGTTAATGTCAAAGTCTCCTATTCTTGCTTCGAGGCCTTTTTTTTCTTTAAGATCTCTGATAAGATGACATGTCGATTGTCATTCAAGGTTTCTTTCATCTGTAGAAATATTTTCTCGAAGTCTTTTTGGGGTTCTGCCATTTTCTTGTCTCATGTTCATTTCCTCAAGCTTAACAATCATTCTAGGAAAATCCAATACTTTATGGTCCATAACTTTACAACAAAGACAACTAGGTCTTCTCCCAGGGCATTCCTTAGCCAAATGCCCCGGTCTTCTGCAACTGTAATAGAGGGTTAATCCTATCTTTTTTTTAAATGATCCCTAGCCTTTCCTATACTGCATACTAGGATCATGGTATCTAACCTACAAATAATTCTTTCTAGGATCCTTCATCCATTTGTTAGTCCAAACATTCTTTTTATGCATAGGTATAACATATCTTTCACTATTCTTATCAGATCTACTCATATCAAACCTTCTTTCATCTACCAGTACCCCAGTTTTCAAGATAGGACAAAATCTATCAAACATACCTAGATTCATACTTTTGAAACAAAAAATTCCACGATTCTTACTTCTACAGAGCACAAAACTTTTAGATCTAAGACTTTTTTTCAGATTGGACTTCTTTCTTTAGCACAGATCTTATCAAACTAAGTAGAGTATTGTGCACTAGAGAAACATATCTACGCACAAAGATTTCACAATTTCAGGTCAGATCTTTGCACAAAGATTATTTTTCCTCAGTTCCCAGCAATCACAGTTTCAGGTCCCGACAATAGAACCATTTGTTGGCATAGGGGCAGACCCAGGGTTCAGTGCTACAACAATGCACCAACAAAACCCTATATACCAGCTCTTTCGAAAACACCTGTGAAGCAGATGAAGTCTCACCCGAGGTAGAGGCAGGGGTGGTTGTAGGACTCAGGTGTCTGCAACCTTAGCTGGGACACAAATATGTGATTATAACACTTAATAGAGCACTTAGCATCGTTATTTCATCAATATTCAACCAATATCTACTCCACAGAGAAAACAGAGCATCACATCATTCACCTTGATCTAATGTATATAAGCACTTAGCATAAGTAAATGGATTAGATATCGCAGATTCAAGCACTAAGAAAGTTCACATATGTGTAAGGCCTCTTCCAACAGAGCCTTATAAATCATAAATTAAAATAGATACATGCTAACTTAACCTTAAACCGTTCCTTATACATCAAAATAATACACTACATAATCAACATATTAATATTTATGAGCAGATTATAATCAATTTCATAACACATCAAAATAATGAAAATACATACCTCTAACTGATGCTACTATTGTCCCCAAATCTATTGTCCCCAAGACTGCTTGATGCGCTGCCCAAAACCATCTAACCACCCAGCCAGCTAGGAACAGAGCCTCTTCGACTCCCTAGCTCCAGGATTCCGTAAGGATTCCTGGCCCCCGAGCCCAAAAATTCCAACAATCGATGCTCCCCAGTAACATTCCACCAAACTCAAAACCAAAAAAATACAGTCCTCCGATCTCCCCAAAATAAAATGCTTCACTACAGTCTCCCCATATCCAAATAATGCTTCCTCTCCCCAAAATCAAAATTCCCTCCTCTCGAATGCCTCTGCCCCCTCATATCCTCCTTCCCATTCACCGCCTCCTCCCTTCATTCAATTCCATCCACCTTATCCCTCCATTTAATGCCAACCACCTTATCCCCTTATCCTTAATGGTTCCCTCCTTCATTACGTTATGTTTTCTTTTAATAAATTAAAATTTATTAAACTTTAATTCATTACCCAAATATTCAATGAGTTAATTAATTAATTAATCAATTAATTAATATACATTAAACAATAATTAATTAATTAATATTATTAATAAATAATAATTAATTAATTAATATACATTAGGACAATTAATTATTTAATTAATTAGACTTAATAAACCTTAAACAATTATTTAACTTTGACAATTAGTTATTTAACTAGGGTTGTTACATACACCCACCCTTCAGGAAACTATNTAATAATTAATTAATTAATATACATTAGGACAATTAATTATTTAATTAATTAGACTTAATAAACCTTAAACAATTATTTAACTTTGACAATTAGTTATTTAACTAGGGTTGTTACATACACCCACCCTTCAGGAAACTTTGTCCCAAAGTTAAAGTATTTTATGATACAAGGGAAAAGACACATGGTTCACACATTCATAACAAATAATCGACATTATTAGTAAGTAAGCCAAGAAAACACATACATACTAGTGTATATGTACAAGAAATGCATGTGTAGCTAGTACATACAAGTCTCGTGCATGTACTAATAACTATAATAATCACCCTTATAGTAATTTATGTATGCATCCAATCCAATCAATAAGACTATTCTTTTTATCAAAGATAATAAACCAATGAAATGTTCGTGAATTCACTTAATTACAATAATCTAGCTCAACAATTTTATTTAGAAAATTGTGGTTTAGTTATGTAGTTATGAATATTCATATATAAACATTTTCTTTTCAAAAGGAAAAAAATAAATTCCACCATAAGACAAATCTCCATACACTCTTCCATCTTCCATTCCTATCCTTCCTCTACTGGAATATCTTGGAGCGTCAACTATATTGACCTAACTCCAAATAAAACTCGTAAGCTTAAGTGTCACTATATTGACCAAGATTCCCCAGCAGGCAAATGACAGTCATCATCACACGTCTAGGGGAGCGTGAGCTAACACTGTCCTCCCATGACTCTAGATTTCAGAGGATACACGGTGGGAAATGCCTCCACCCCTCCTAACAGGACTAGGGTACACACCCTACAATGGAATATACAGTGGCACCGTGTTGCTGGGAGTGTTTTCATCATTTATTTAGTTTTGGGCAGTCTCACCTCCTGAAATCCTGCACTAGTCCACATATCATAGCAATGTATCCAAACCAATATAATTTCACATACAAAGAGTCATACCATATTGTTTCTCGGCCAGTGATCATGTCATCCACTTTCATCATTATTATCCCTTGGCTATTTCATAGCCCATAACCTGCAGATTAGTCTGTAACACAAACTCATACATTTCTATGCATTATCATCATGTAATTGCATACAATCATAATTTCAATTCGGTATCTACATACCAACAACTTTAACATCAAAGTTTTCAAGTTAGAAATAGATCTCATAATATCCCATAATTCAATTAATGTTACCCATTCATAGAATTATCATTTACATAATAGATTGTATCATATCCAACATCATTCAAATAGCATTTAAACCTTCATAGGATTCTCATTCACACAATATATCACATCATATCCATCATCATCAATAACAATTAAACATTCATAGAATGTACATTCACATAGTAGATTGCATCATATCCATCATCATCAATAACATTTAAGCATTCATAAAATTTACATTCTCACAATATATCACATCATATACATCATTATTCAGATACATTTAAACATTCATAAAGGTTCATACGTCTTAAAATTTCAAGTGTATCATTTAATTGTTTCACTGTGAATAGAAAATAAGGGTGTTTGGGCCTCAGGTAATCCTAGCTGTCTAAGTCAAAAGGTGGTGTTACATACACCCCACCTTCGAGAAAAATATTCTCGAGGTGGTCAAAAAAAGTGAGGGATAATCTCGTCATAGTGTCTCGACATCCTCCCAAGTAGCAGATCTTGGACTATATTTGTCCCACTGGAACTTAACTTGGTCTACCAGACGGTTCCTGAGCTGTTGGACTCTACGGTCCAATATGTATAACGGTTCTACTGTGAGGGTTCCCGTGTCCGATACCTGCAATTCCTTCCAATTTAGTTTATGTGATTCATCAGCAACATAATGACGTAGAACAGATACATGAAAAACATTATGAGTTTTATGCAAGTGGGGTGGCAGTGTGAGACAATAGGCAATGGGTCCAATTTTCTCTTGGATTCTGAACTGTCCTTTAAATCGAGGTGATAACTTTGTCCCCTTCCCAAACCATAAAGTACTCTTATTAGGCCTGATACGAATGAAAACCTTATCTCCCACTTTATAACTTTGATCAGTCCTGTGTGCATTCGCATAACTTTTCTATCTATCCTGTGCTTCCTTTAGTCTCTGCCTAATCTGAATCACCTGTTCCTCCATCTATTGAATCAATTCTAGCCCAACTGTTACTTGGTATTCTAATCTTTCCCAACTCAATGGTGTTTTGCATGGCCTTCCATACAGAGCTTCATAGGGTGGCATTCCGATGGAGCTATGAAAACTGTTATTATAGACGAACTCCACCAAAGGTAGGTACTTCTCCCAATGGGTTTGATTATCCATGACATACATCCTAGGCATGTCTTCCATGACTTGATTTACTCTCTCAGTTTTCCCATCTATTTCAGGATGATAAGATGTGCTTAAGTTCAACTGAGTTCCCAACGCTGAGTGCAAACTTGTGCAAAACCTAGAAGTGAATTTGGAGTCCCTATCTAAAATGATCTTCTTAGGTATCCCATGCAAACAGATGACCTCACTTACAAACATGCATGCCACATCAGTGACATCGTAAGTGTCTCTAACCAGAATAAAATGAGCACTCTTGGTTAACTTATCAACTATAACAATAATGGCATTGTGTCTATGAGATGTGAGCGGCAACCCCACAACAAAATCCATAGAAATGACTTCCCACTTGGACATAGGAACATCATGTGGTTGTAGGAGACTTGCTGGGTGATGGTGGTCGACTTTCACTTATTGAGACTCTAGGCATTTGGTGATGAAATGGACTACATCGCGCTTCATGCCTACCCAAAAGAAGAGCTTCCTCATGTCTGCATAAATTTTCTTCACCCCTGTATGTGCACAATAAAGTGCTCTATGGGCTTCCTTCAGTATGATGCTTTGAATATACCCACTTTCGGGGATGTACATCCTTCCTCGATATCTCAATAGTCCATCTACTTCCAGACTATATCCTTCATACTTTGGATCTAACTGCCTCCCACTCTGGAGGCTTGAGGTAACCTTTAAATACCAACTGTATCCAAGGATTTGCGTCAACACACATTCCCTCAGATTGACTTTTAAGGGTACCAAGGAGAAGACACGTGGCCTCCTACTCAAGGCATCTGCGACCACATTTTCTTTTCCCTTGATATATGAAATACCAAAATTGTACTCACTCATGAACTCACTCCATTGCCTTTGCTTGGAATTCATATCCCTTTGAGTAAAGAGATGTTTTAAACTTTGATGGTCCATTTTGAGCTCAAAGTTTCACCCCACTAGATAGTGCCTCCAAAGTTTCAGAGCTAGCATTACTGCTGCCAACTCTAAATCATGAGTAGCGTAAAGTTCCTTGTGTTTCTTCAACTTCCTTGATGCATAAGCTATCACTCCTCCATCCTTCATTAGCACGGCCCCCAACCCTTGCTTCAAGGCATTCATGTATACTATGAAGTCCTTTTACATATTCGACACTCATAGAATTGGTGCACTAGTTAGTAACCTTTTAAGTTCGACGAATGCACTATCACATTCTTTTGTGCATTCATACCTAACCCCCTTGCGCTGCAAAGTGCTGATGGGTTTTTCTATTTTAGAGAACCCTTACACAAATCTTTGATAATAACCTACTAGCCCCATGAAGCTTCTTACCTCATGAGCATTTTTCAGCACTAGTCACTCCATAATGGCCTTTACCTTTTCTTGGTCCAAAAATATTCCTTCATCAGAAATGATATGTCCTAAATAGTGAATTTATTTCTGGAAGAAGGAACACTTCGACAACTTCCCATAAAATCTGTTCTCTCTAAGGCAAGACAACACCACTCGCAAGTGTTCCTCATGTTCTCTTTCATTCTTGGAATAGATGAGGATATCATCTAGAAAGACTTATACAAAGCGGTCTAGGTATTTCTGGAATACACCATTCATGAGGCTCATGAATACTGCTGGCACATTGGTCAATCTAAAAGGTACTACAATGAACTTGTAATGCCCAAACCGAGTTCGAAAGGCAGTTTTAGGAATATCGCCATCCTTAATCCTTAACTGGTGATACCCTGATTGCAAATCAATCTTTGAGAATACCGCACCTCCTTTCATCTGATCAAAGAGGTCATCTATTCGTGGCATTGGGTACCTATTTTTCACTGTAGCCTGGTTCAAGTCTCTGTAATCTATACACAGTCATAAGGAACCATCCTTCTTCTTTACAAAAATTATTGGTGCACCCCAAGGTGAGATACTGAGCCTTATTATCCCTAAGTTGAGTAGCTCTTTCAACTACATCCGTAACTCACAAAGTTCTGGCACTGTCATCCTATACGGAGTCTTTGAAATTGGTTTTGCACTAGGTTTTATCTCAATGGTGAAATCAAGCTCCCTCTCAGGAGGTAACCCTGGTAACTCGTTCAGAAAAACATCTTTAAACTCTGACAATACTGGGTACTGATCTAAGGAGGGTCCTTTCTCTTCACTCACTATTTCCACTACATACATTCAACACCCTTGTCTCATGCACCACTTAACCTTCATAGTTGAGATAAAGCATAGAGATACCCATCTCCTTACACCCTGGATCTCTACTGGCCTTCGTTTGTCGTCAACACATAGCACCCTTTTTGCGAAACAATCTACCATAGCTCGATGGGCTTCTAACCAGTCCATTCCAATGATTAGGTCATACACCTCGAGAGCAGTGACGTAAACCTTCAACCTGGTAGTAGACACTCCCAGGTCTATTAGGCAATTATCAACGCTAGGTCCTACCTCCTGTTTTTCCCCTAAAGCCATCTCAACTTGTTTAAAGTCATCATGCTCATAGGCTGCCAGCCCACTCTTTTCTAATGCAGATAGTGAAATGAAACTATCTGTAGCACTAGAATCAAATAAAGTCTTAACATTGATATGATTTAGTGTACCTGATGACTCCACCACCGTGGATTGATGTTCTGTTTGGCGATTATTAACCGCTGTGTAAATATGGTGGCTGCCACTTGCTCTTCTCATTAGGGCCTTTCCTTCTCTATGCACAAATACTAATTGTAACTATGGGCAGTCATGCTGGTAATGGATTCCTCCACATCCCCAACAGGTAACACGATATTGAACCTATGCACTATTATGTCACTGTCTCTGAAATGAGTTCCTTCCCCCGGAATCCCTACCTCTACTAGTTGATCCTTGAGATGGCCGTGGACCTACCTATGTTGTTGGTGATGAACGAGATGTTGCACTTGATACCATTGAAATACCTGTGGCAACTATCCTTGGTGCGATTCTATTACCATATGGAGGTGACCTTGAGCCCCCTCCCCTAGGAAATGTCCTAGAGGCCTTCCCCACGAATCCAAGACGATGCGGAAAGGTTGATCTCGTACCTCCATTTAATTTCATGTGTTCCTCCACATAACGTGCATTTTCCACTACTTCTGCTACTGAAGACGGTTTCCACATCCGCACCATGGCCCTTATCTTAGGGTTTAACCCATAGACAAAGCGTTCTTCCTGTCGTTGGTCATTATCCATGTATGAAACATATTTGATCAATTCCATAAACCTGATTTGGTATTCTTCTACGGTCCTGTTTCCATGTACTAGAGAATGAAATTCTCCCACCTCTTGTTCCTCATAGTAAGCTGGTAGATATTTCCTTCGAAACCTTTCCTCAAAAATTTCCCAAGAGATGGTGTCTGGGGTAAGGTGCAACTACCTCTCAGGGTTGCCCCACCAGTTCAGGGCACTGTCCCTTAACTGAAAGATTGCTATTTTCACCTTTGATGTGGAAGCATAGTCCCTTAAGGTGAAACACCTTGTCATTCCTTCAAACCATGCCTCTGCGCGTTCACTAGAACGACCCTCGATAAACTTTGGGAGTTTGATCTTCTGCAGTTCTCTAGTGATGTATTCGGGTGGAGGTCCTCCCCTTGAATCCCTTGACACTTCAGGATTACCCATTCCATATGGTGGAGGTTCCACTTCGATCCCTGCTAGTTGGCACCCCTTTAAAGTCTCATTTATGGCCTCCAAAGAGTGCATAATCAGAGCTAATTCAGGCGATGGTGGTGGTGGCACTGGCGGTGTTGGCGATGTCTGCATCGATGCCTCTCTTCCTCGATTTCCCCGAGTCCTAACCATCCTATATAATTGAATTTGCATCGACCAAAAGCTTGTCAAGGTGAGTCTAGGACAATTCACATTTGTGCAACTTAAACTAGAAAACAGGGTTAGGCGTAAGTTTCTTTTTACTTGTCTATAAACAGACATTACTCTCTTTAGGGGAAGTGACTAGGTTAGGGTTAAAGCGTCTAAGCTTCATGTCTTTGCCTAAGAAAACCACTGACTCCCTTGCCTGGTAGCTACACTAACATTGCACCATACTCGCCAATTTCTCTAATTTACCTTCCTAGTGCGCATGAAGCCCGCCCCTTCCACTTATTTCAATCTAAGTCCTTAACTTTTCGCTAAAACCAATTTAATTAGTCGCTTTACTAGTTTTAAATTTTGAGCATGAACCATAATTTTAAATATAATTTAAGTATAATTTAAATTTATGTTTCCCTTAAATTATATTTAAAATTTCTAAATTTTATTCAAACTATAAATTAAATTATATTTAAATTTAAACTATAAATAATTTAAATTATATTCTAATTATTAAATTTTATTCAACCTATTATTTTAAATTATAAAACATTAAATTTTAACCCAATATATATATATATATATATATATATATATATATAGTAGATGATAATAACAATATATATATATATATATATAATATAAAATAACAAAATAAAAAATTAAAAATTAAAAAAAAAATAGATAAAAAAACAATTTTAACGTGGGCAGTTGGTCCTCGCATGAGGCCTGTTGGTTGTGGAGCCTGATTATCTTCCTGATTCAGAGGTCTTTTTACTTTCAGCCGTGTTTATACCCCATGAATTATTTACACACTAGAAGTCTGTACACTCTTCCACACGGGGGAGTGCAGAGGGGGGGTAACCCCTCTGTGGGGTTCGGGGGGGCTATCCCCTCGGCTTGGGGGTCTGGGGGCAAGAAGGCCCCCAGCANCAGTGGGTTTGTTGTAGGTTGTATCCCTTCATATGCTGGATAATAATAAAGGAAGGACCTAGCAATTTCTCTGGTGGACGTAGCCCACACTAGGTGAACCACATAAATCTGTGTCTATATTGTATTGTGTATCTTCTGTGCTTTGTTTCCGCATTTGTTTTATTTTATTGCTCCGCGGTCCTATTTTCTAACAAGGCCCACGTGCCCTTCCCTCACCATGCTCATTCCCAAAGGTTCCCAACCCTACATGCCTCTCTATCCCAAACCCTAAACTATCCTCAACCCTACGCTCCATCACTTGCCGCCTATCTCACTATGCAAGTGCACCCTGGGCTTCTCCCTCACTGCAACTAAGGTGGAGTTATGGTAATGGCTGAAGGATCCTCCCTTCATTCTTGTTTTTTTTTGTCATTTTCCTAGCAGAGGGAAGGTGTAATGGTTGTGTGGGCTTGGCCACGTAGTCCTTTGGCTGTATGGGCTCTAAGGCTGGTGCCTTTGCTGAGTTTGCATTAGTTTACATTATGAATGTGGGAGTGGATTTGGTTTGGTTGATGCATTGAGAAGAAAGGAATCAATGGTTTGGCGCTTGGTACTAGGTTTTATTACTGCATATTAACCCACAAGTTCTCCTTAATGGCTTGGTGCTTGCATTTGGGCACTTTTGTCATGGGTGCGTTGATGCGTTGGGAAAACAGGTTGCCCCCTCATGGGCTCCTACATCATGTGAATTAGTGCTAGTGCGTGGTCTTGGCCATTGGGATTTGGTGCATTAGCTTGTGTGTTGTATGGTTGTTGCGCACTATCTCGAGGACTATGAGCTTGCCCTTCAGTCTGCTATTTCTTTGGTCTTCGGCCTTCTTGGTCTTGGTTTTTTTTTTTATTATTTTATGTTAACTGAGGTAAGTCCTAATGGACTTGGCGCTAACGTTGGGCTTTGAGTGTTTTGTTTGCAGGTCACGTGAAGCTGGAGCTAGGCCTTTAATCCCCCTCCCACTTCAATATTAATGAATTTTTGTTTCTGATAGTTTCAAAGATAACTTCTCTCTTACAATGTAAATATAGTTCGCACAAAAGCTACAGTTTCTTCTCTATCGGTAGTTTCCACTCTTCCTGTACAACATCATTAACATTCTATCTCATTTGCATATGATGATTTCTCTTGTTTCAGTGAGATTCCTTATATGATCTAAAACACTTACTGGAATGGGAATTCGAGTTAATGTAAAGAGAGGTATTGCTTAGTTGGAATTCTCTGATACTAATAAAACTGTGCAGGGTAAGTGTGTTCATGTACATTCAAATAACTCTGTATGTAGCACCAATTAAACTCTCTTTTCTATACTATTTAGACCACTCCAACCAATATATATGACATACAGGTAAATAAACAATATGAAAATCATTTATATATTGATGGTCTAATGCGTTGGTTATTTATTGCAGGTCGCGGGTTTGAAATTCCTCTGGAAGTGGATATGGATAACACAATGCGGGTAAATAAACAATGTACAACCATATTCTTTTATCAAATTAAATGCACAAAATAGGAAGAACCAATGTAATGGCGTAATGGCAATAGGTTCTTTATGTTACTTCACTGCTAGAGCCATGGTGAGAGTGACTACAGTTACTATGGCTTACTTCAGTTTTCTGATATGGTCATGGCTATCTATCTATATGTTTGCAGTGCAGACTAAAGAACTCAAGGATGTGTAAAATCCTTTTGTTATGAATATAATCATACACGTTCTAGAAATAAATGGAAAAGAGTTCAGTCTTCCTGCTGCCTGGGCTTAGGTCAAGTTAAGGAAGATCTTAGTAATGTTTACATTGAATTCCACAGATCTTTTGAGCCAATTAATTCTAGCATTCAATTTGTTGTATATTCGCCTAGAAGGATAATGGTATGAGCACATTAGTGGCAAAATATTAGTAGACCTGTGCTAAGGTCAAGTTTAAACTTTGATTATTGCTATTCTTTGCAATCAAATTGGTTTCTTAGTATGTTTGGCAGTGCTCCACTATACTATTGTATTATTCCCAAGAAGTAGCAGGTGTGGTTTATAATTTTCTTTGTTTGCTCTTTTCTTTATTTGTAAGGTCTGGGTTCCATTCCCATCAACCACCATATCCTATGGCTCTTTTTTTTTTTAATATAAATATTTTATTTGAACATACTGTATAATACTAATTTTATTTCAGAAAAGTAAGTAAATAAAAAAAATTAAGTAGATCTGTATATAAAAAAAAAACAACAAAATATTTTTTTTTTTGAAAAGCTCATCTATCTTTTATGAGGTTTCTTACAAGTTTTTTTTTTTTTTTATAGGTTCGCAGGTGTTGGTTCTAAAGAAAGAAAATTCAGTTGTAGGTAGGCCCTTAAGGCTCCAAACTGACGCTCTGATACCATGTGTAAGGCCTCTTCCAATAGAACCTTATAAATCATAAATTAAAATAGAGACATGCTAACTTAACCTTAAACCATTCCTTATACATCAAAATAATCCACTACATAATCAACATATTAATATTTATGAGTAGATTATAATCAATTTCATAACACAGCAGAATAATGAAAATACATACCTCTAACTGATGCTACTATTGTCCCCAACGTTGCTTGATGCACTGCCCAAAGCCCTTTAACCACCCAGCCAGCTAGGAACAGAGCCTCTTCGGCTCCCTAGCTCCAGGATTCCATAAGGATTCCTCGACCCCAAGCCCAAAAAATCCCATCAACTGATGCTCCCCTGTAACAGTCCACCAAACTCAAAACCAGAAAAATACAGTCCTCCAATCTCCCCAAAAGAAAATGCTCCACTACAATCTCCCCATATCTAAATAATGCTTCCTCCCCCCAAAAGAAAAATTCCCTCCTCTCGAATGCCTCTTCCCCCTTATATCCTACTTCCCATTCACCGCCTCGTCCCTTCATTCAATGTCATCCACCTTATCCCTCCATTTAATGCCAACCACCTTATCCCATTCTCCTTAATGGTTCCCTCCTTCATTACGTTATGTTTTCTTTTAATAAATTAAAATTTATTAAACTTTAATTCATTACCCAAATATTTAATGAGTTAATTAATTAATATACATTTAACAATAATTAATTAATTAATTAATGAATATACATTAGGACAAGTAATTGTTTAATTAATTAAACTTAATAAACCTTAAACAATTATTTAACTTTGACAATTAGTTATTTAACTAGGGTTGTTACAAGATGTCAGATCTAGCATCCATATTCATCATAAGCACAAAGAATAAATAGATCTATCTAGCTATCTATCTATCTATATATCTATATCAAGCACTTGGTAGATAAAGAAAGACAAAAACACATCAGAACATCACACAGAGTAGATAACACGGTATTTACGTGGTTCACCCCCTCCCTGGGGCTACGTCCACCAACTCTTCTTCTTTATTAGCTTCTTTAATGGGTTACATGCACATAGCCTCAAAACCCTACTCCGCATAGGACAGAAGATCTGTGCAGCTCACTAGATCCTTCTTCCTTGCATTGCAGCACCAAGCACTTCACAATCCTTTACAACCTGTTGCACTTAGCTCCGCAAGCTTCTCACAATATGCATAGAGCATTTAAAAATCATAGATCTAGCACTTAGATCCTCTTCTATCTATTTCTTACATTTCCTAGACTTCTATTTATACATACAAAATAGGCCTAAACATGGGTAAACCCAAGGGCCAACATCCCATTCTCGTTACATATTCCCAAATCCCAAAATGGACCCAAAAAGGCGTTGAGATCCCGCGATCTCTGCTTCGTCTTGCACTCCCTCTTCTTCGGGCTATCAAAGTCCCAAAATAGTTCAACATGACCAAGGATCTCCCAAAACTTGGTCAAGGGCCAACAATGATTGTGTCTGACAGGAACCCGAAATTTACCTCCGAGTTCTAGAAGGGGTTGTTCAAAGGATTCAAAACGAATCTGAACTTCAACACTTATTTTCATCCCGAGTCTGATGGGAAGACAGAGAGGGTGAACCAAGTGATAGAAGATATGCTAAGGATGTATGTGATGATAAAACCATCTAAATGGAAAGACTACCTACACTTCCTATAATTTTCTTACAACAATGGGTATCAAGCATCACTGAAGATGAGCCCGTTTGAAGCACTTTACGACAGAAAGTGCAACACTCCAATAAGTTGGGATAACCCAGTTGATAGAGCAGTAGTTGGGCTAGAGTTTCTCAAGGAAATGGAAGAACAAATGTTGAAGCTTAAGCAGAATTTGAAAGTTGCCCAAGACAGGTAGTAGAGTTATGCTGATAAAAACAGAACCCACAGAGAGTTTAAAGTGGGAGAGCATGTTTTCTTGAAAGTGAAAGCTAACAGAAGTTCCTTGAGGCTGGGAAACTATTCAAAGTTGGCAGCCACATTTTGTGGTCCATTTGAAATCCTAGAAAGGATTGGACCAGTTTCACATATGCTTGCATTGCCTGCATCCATGAATGTACATAATGTGTTTCATGTTTCATTGCTTAAGAAATATATACCTGATGCTAATCATATAATCGACTAGAATGTGATTCAAGTGGAGTAAGAAGGCGTCTTGCAGGTGCATCCCGTGCGTATACAGGATCGGAAAAGCAAGTAGCCCCATAATCGATCCATAGGGATTGAAAAAGTCCAGTGGACCTAGTACGGTCCTGAGGATGCAACATGGGAGCATGAAGATGTTATGCGGTGAGAGTACCCACATCTTTTTGAAGATTTTGGAAATCTTGTTGTTGTTTTGTAAATAAGTTGCACTGAGGACAGTGCAAAAATAAGGGGAGGGGATTGTAATACCCCAAGGTCGAGCCCCTATTGAATTGTACTTTTCTTATAGGCTGGTGAGCCGAGTGATTGTAAGATGAGAAACTTAGGTGTTTATTAGGCTAGTGAGCCAGATGTCAAGGATAGGAGCTTGATTTTGTTGTATATGTAATTATGCAGAGCATTATTAATAAAATATAAATATTGTTGCATGTAGGCCCTCCATGAAGAAAGAGTTATGGGGGACTAAGCTTCATTAGATAGCGCAAGGGAGGGGGCTAAGTGTCTAGGTCTAGGGGATAATCTATGGGGCTTACCTCTAGAGGAATAATATTTTAATATTATTTCCTGAAGACTAAGGTGAACATGATATGTTTTTGTTATCCTAAGTTCCTGGAAAATGGGACATGTGCAAAAGGGAACACATGCAGCTCCAGGAAGACAAGTGTCGACCTGGGCACATGCAATTAAAGTTGAATAAGTCAGCTGTGTTGGGGGTTCAGTTTCCATTCTGTCATTCTCTGCCTGATTTCGTTGGTCATCCTCTGTCTGAATCATTTTTCCTCTGCATATGCATACCCACGCACAATGAAGGAAACCCTCACGGAAAGGTTGGGCATCCTTCCATTCTCCCATCGTGCACGTGAAACCTTTCTTGCCTCTACATCTAACCTTTGCTTAGCCTCACGTATCTCTAAAATCAGAATCCCAACGCAATTATAGTCACCTGAGCCGTGTTGGGACTTAGCATTAGGTTGTTGTCTTGTTGGGTGTCCATAACCATTTTTCCTGGTTTCTATTGTTGTTGTCGTTGTTGTCATCCATACCCGATTGTAGCTGAGTCGAATACTGGTGTAAGAGGCAGATTGTCAGACCTGTGAGAAACTCTCCCAGGTAAGAGAGTTTGCTGGGAAGTGAGTTCTCCTAGAAGGGAGTCTTGTAGCAACCACAGTACTCTGAGACTTCTGGTCCAACCTGTTGTTGAAGCCCAAGGTAAGGGAGGTGTATTGGTCGATGCACTTGTATTAGTGAAGGTGTATCCTCCTGGGGTGGAGTAGGTGTGTGGGGAATGAGGGTCTGTTTGTTGTGGGTGTAAGTGGCTCATGGGATAAAATATCCTTCCTATTTCTTTTTGCATCTTCCTTGTTGTCCTTGCCAAGCCTAGAATTCCCTTGCCTAGTGGAGTTTAGTCCCAACTCTGGGGTGACCTACTGTTGAGAGTGACGAGCAACCTTGCCTAAGGTTGGGAGGTTCGTGGAAGGTCTGCATGAAGTTGGTGTATTTACTACATCTAAAAGATAAGTATCATTGTTTTTCTTAATTATGTATTATGCATGTTTTGTGATGTTTGAATATTATCATGTATTCCATTGCATGTGGATTTACTGTTAATATTGTTTGAATCTGAACCGATAGAAGTAATTATGTGTTTATTGTGTTATGTGTTTTATTTCGATTAAAATGCATATATATCATATAACTTTACATTCCACATGGTAGCATTACCTAGTCTGTGGATGGTCGAGGATGTTACATGGAATTTCTTGAGCAACATTGCATTCAACTGGGGATACTATAGGCATTGCTTCAGCGTGTTCCATAAAATAGGAATGGATAAACTATTTGTGTTGTGTGAGTGATCGTGTCCTTGATTGTTCTGATTATATTGTCTCTTTCTGTAGTCATATGCATAATGTCCACACTTTTTACAGTAATGACACTAAATATTTGATTTGTCAGTTCTCTTACTAGTCTTATTGGTATTTGGTTTTTGACCTCTTCCACCAGTGTTTCCAGAACTTCTATTTTGTCCACCTCTAGCAAAACTTCTTCCTCTACCTCTAGAGTTATCTCTCCCCCTTCCTTTTCCATGACTTATATATGACTGCGCAAAAAATGCATTCTCTAATGTCATACTTGAACTATTCAATATGTGTTCATGATTAATGAGAGAATTTTGCATTTCATCTAGAATAAATTGACTCAAGTCTTTTCTCTCTTCCTGAGTCACAACTACGGTATGAAATTTAGGAGGAAGAATCCTAAGTACCTTCTCAACATTTTTTTTTTATCTTCTATGGTTTTACCATGAGACTTAATCTGATTAATCATGCCAATAACATGGGTATAAAAGGAATCTACTAATTTGTATCTTTCATTGATAGAGTTTCAAAATCTCTTCTAAGAATTTGTAGTTTTGAAGTCTTAACTTTTTCCATACCTTGATAAGTTTTTTGTAGTATGTCTCATGATTCCTTGGCTTGCTTTGCTGATGCAACTCTTGGGAGTATTCCTTCATGCATGGCTTGATTATTTAAAACATAGCCTTTCCATCATTCTGTTTTTGATCTTTCAAGGCATCTTTCTCAGCTTGTGTGAGTGCAATGTATGTTTCTTGATTTATTGGTTCCACATAGCCATTCTCAACTATCTCCCTTGCGTATTGACCTCAGAACAATACCTTCATGGTCAAGGACCATAACTCATAATGTTTTCCTGTAAAAAGAAGAGCTTGTATATTTGAAGTAGAATCCATATTTTACCTTACTACAAAGATGTTGCTCTTGAAACTTACTTCGATAAACCTTGATGTGATCAAACTAATATGACCAACCTTCTCTAATAGAACGTGCTCTGATACCAGATCTCATATCTATAACACATGGACAGATTCTACATAGCGCAGTTGCAAAAACTACATGCCACTAAACCTTGAGACTGAACTATCAGGACTTGCCATGCAATGTGTTGGAACACACACACACATATATAACTTTATACTTTAAATAGATTTCATTCCCATTTAAATAAAAACAATGTGTGCTTAAATCTCACCGTGGATGAAGTCTCATATATAATCAAATGATCCTAAACTCTCAAAGGTTATAGAGCCACCTACTGATTATCAAATCAAGTCAATGAATGTTGCTTTCGAAATGTCGGGTTTTGGGGTTTCGTGATACACGAAGATTCAACATGTAATATTTCCAAAGTCCTGATACCCGAAGTCATGAAATGGTCTTAAGCATTAAACTGGGTTATTTAAAGATTAAAAACAATTAGCGATTTATAAATCTTATCGTGATTTCACGTTTCGAGGATTCTAACATATAACAAGTATCAATATCCCAATACCCGAAACCGCGAAATATTTAAGGTTAATCACAATTAATTAAAAGAGTTAAACATGATTAAGATTAATTAATCACATCATGATTTTGTGTTTCCTAAGTTCTAACTCAAACTGTTATAGGGTCTCTCGAGAGTCAAAATTCTGAAATTTAATGAACCATAATTGTTGTTATCTAATGCATTAATAACGATTATCTCTTAATTAATCCATCGCCTAATAATGACTCGGATAAAATTCAAATTTTATCTATACTTTTCCCGATCATGAAATATTGACCATTAATGGCATTAATAGCTGGTCTAGGGAAATGATTTCAAATAAGATCCTTCTTTATTGCTCAAATAAATTTGTTAAGGGAATTAAACACATTGTTAGTGAAGGTATACACAATTGATGTGCTTAAGAAAAATAATATTTTATTCTGAATTACATTCGCGTTTTGACAGAGATAGCTTAGTGAGATAATCAGTCTTGTGCATTTCCCATGATAGATAACAGAGTTCTGAGATCTGATACCATGGATCTATGTAAAGAAAATAAAGCAATTGGTGAAATTTTGAGCCACAATACCGATGTTCTCTCTGACACCTCACCTAGAAGCATAGACATCGTCAAATCCTGGACGCAAGTATTCAACATCCTACAGTATGAATTGGTAAATTTCTCGGATGATTCAAGCGACAATGAGAAGGAGGACCTGTCTACCAAATACAAAATTGTGGCTCATTCAGAGCTACATAAGATAGCAACATTAAGGCCTAGGCTCTTTCCCTACAATGATATGATCGGTTGGGCACTGGAGAATGTGGATATCCCAACCAGAACCATCATAAATTCATAAAAGACCGCAATTAGGTTTTTTCGGCCTGAACATCTACAGGTAATGTACAAACTGTCATCGGTACCCAATTTCATTTACAACGCTAGTTTCCTAGCTGACTTTAGCATGAAGGAATGTGACCAATATGGAAAAAAATTTCTCGACCTAATTAAGGACTTGTATTCGCACCTTGAGAAGTGCAGAGCTGACTCCCATGGCATGTACACAGTTTCTGCTCTGGAATATCACATAATGTATATAACAATGAAGTTGTGCAGAATCTATGGGAAAGAAAACAGAACTCATTTCTTTTTACAATGGGTACCTATTATACACACAGTAGCAGAGGGTTACTCTTTTTCTTGGGCCAATATATTATATGATAACTTGGTTGATGAGATTACACAATATCAATCCCTAAAATCCAAAGGGCAACCAGCCCCGTTTTTCATGTCGGATTATATCATGGACATTGTATGTTTTACGACACCTTTTCCTCTGATGAACTAGAGATGGACTCCAGATAGTGTTGTACCCATACATATTTATCATTCAAAACTTTGGAAAGAAAATTAAAAAGCCTTCTTTTATGAAATTTTCAACTGGGTAGTGGTGCCGATGCACACCGCCATATATGGCTATCCACCTACTAGAATTTCAGACAAAATTTTGAATAATCTTGGCAAGATAGAAGATTGGTTTATTGAAGAACATTGTTCCTATATTAGGGTGTTCGACTGTTCAATTCCTCCATATGATCTGCCAAAATTTTTACCAAACCAACTAGTATGCCGCAAGGTTTCATGACAAACTATGTTCGGTGGGTTTAGTAAGGAGCTCAAAGAAGTACAGAAAAAGGTATGGCCTTATTTTCCCTTGCAAATTGGTACATTTTCCCTACTAGATTTCGGTCACTCTAAAGTAGAGGTCATGGAATTGGAAGAAATAAAGTTGTTCAATATCAAATTTATAAAGCACGATCTAGCAGACGATCGTAGGTAATCACATGGCCAACTACAATTTGAAAATGTATGAGCACGAAGATGCTCCTTAGGATGAAATATTATGAGGAGCAAGAACATATCAAGAGGTCTTGAGTTAGGTTCGAGCTCTGTCGCCAGATAAAATGATCGATTTTTACGACTTCAAGAGGCATCGAAGAAATATCCTCCCTAAAGTGTTACAAGGAGGAACCCCAATGTCTGCAGCTACACAACAAACAGAGGCCTGAAGTTCAGAAGTAGTAAACTCCAGCGGGAAAGAAACCCGGGAAAGCTTGGAGAAGATTGAGATGTTGAATCAAAAAGAGGATAACTTGATGACAAATGTATCGGGTGACCAAGCTAAAGACCAGACTGGGACATTGAGAAAGAAAGGGGGAGAAGGGACACTTTTTACACCAGAGGGAACTGAAACGCAGAGGCGATATTCATAGAGGATCTCACACCCATTTCAATTGAAGAGTTGCCTCCTTCTGATTTTTTTTACAACAAGAAAAGGAAGGTTGTGGTGAAGAGAGTAACACACCAGAAGGAAGGTGCAGCTGTCAAAAGACATAGGGTGATAATTGATGGAAAGGACTTACAAGACGTAGATTTTCCTGAAGAAGTAGCAGGTTCACTGGGGGCTTTTGCAATGGCCAATCAATTTTCCATCGAAAATTTAAAAGAATGAATGAGGCAGAAAGATATGCAAATAAGTAAGTTGCAGGATAAAATAAGGACTACAAAAAATTATGTTAGGAACAAAGTCAACAAAGGTATTGAAAAGGCTAGAGCCAATAATAGAAAAGAAATTCAATAGCTCAAATCCAGTCTCGATGAGATGCACAAGAATGTATAGCTGAGTGAAGGGTGGTCCATTAAAAAAAGTGAATTGGTGAAGCAATTACATGCCAAAGTGAACTTAAATGAGAACATGGTTATAGATGTAACTATTTTCCAGGTGCATGCATTAGAGGTATGTAAGAAATTGGAATCAGTGCAATGAAACCTTTTTGACAAGGTGGAAATCATCCAAAATCATTTTTAGACGGTGAACCAATCATTGGATAACATTTGTTTCAGAGAGAGAGAGGCTACCGCAACTCGAACCACTTTTCAAACAACGGTTGTGTCATCGGCCAAAAAGTAAATGTATGTGGTTCCCAGGTTGTCTGTTTCAGAACAGGTCAGAGGTGACATAATATTGAATACTTGGGAAGCCAACATAGCCAAAAGTAAAAGAATGGCTAAGGAAATCAAAGAATCTTTTCAATAACTAAATAAGGAGTCATTAGGCCTTGGAAAATATGATCATTCTGAGGTATTGGGACAAGTTGACATAGCTAAGCACCAAATTGATATAAAAACAAGCTTAGAAGAAGCTTAGGCTGAAATCTCATAGCTAGAACAGGTTGATATCACTCAAATAGATAGATGGTTGGTGAATCCTAATTTACATCTACAGTCAATGAATTTAGAAGAAAAAATAATGGAAGACAGGTTGCCACAATTAGAAACAAAATTGTATATTTTTTAGGCAAAGGATGTGACAGAACCCTGCAGACTAATAGCACAATTTGTAAGCAGGTGTTGGCACAGGGGCAGGCCCAGGGTTCAACGCTACAACAATGCACCAAAAAAACCCTAACTATCGACCCTTTCGGCAAAACCTGCAAAGAAGATGAAGTCTCACTCGAGGTAGAGGCAGGGGTGGTTGTAGGACTTCAGTGTCTGCAACCTTAGTTGAGACACCGATCTATGATTGTAACCCTTTAACAGAGCACTTAGCAGTTACAGTTCATCAATATTTAAGCAGTATCTACTTCGTAGATAAAACCTTAATTACGGAGCATCGCAGTATTCAACCAGATCTAATATGTAGCAGCACTTAGCATAAAGAAACAGATCATATCTAGCAGATTCAAGCACTAATCACATTCACATTGGTTAGATCTAGCATTCATCCATATTATTCATCACTAAGCTATCATATCAGATTCATCTAACATACATCAGTGCACTAAGAATTTAATCACATCAATAAGAGAACACCCAAAACACACAAAGAAACCACAACATACGATATACGTGGTTCACCCCCTCCCTAGGGCTATGTCCACCAATTCTTCTTCTTTATATTGTCTTCTGTCAATATTCTACATGCACAAAGCCTTGATATCTTACTCCACAGAGGATAGGAGATCTGCGCACTTTGCTAGATCCCCCTTCCCTAAGTTACAACACAAATCCTTCCATAGTCTCTTATGATCACTTGCACTTAGTTCTACAAGTCTTACACAGTATGCACAAAGAAATTACAATCACCATTTGCACTTAGAACCTATCATCACATAGATGTCCCCTTCTTACATCACCTAAACATCTATTTATACATTACAAAATCGGGCCTAAACATGGGTAAATCCATGGGATGACATCCCCATACCCGTTACATAAGCCCAAATCCAAAAAATCCCTAAAAAGGGACCGAGATCCCACGATCTCCACTTTGACTTGCGCTCCACCTTAGATATCCTGTCGAAGTCCCAAAAGTAGGTAAAACATGACCAAGGATCCGCAAAACTTGGTCAAGGTCGAACAGGCCCTCAACACTCATCTGTGACACGTCCCAAGTCACTCTGGTCTGGGTAGCTCTACTTCGAAAGCCTCGATCTTGGCTCAAGCTACTTCAACCTTTTGTTGTGCCATAGCCTCCTATTTGGTGAACTCTTGGATTACTGCTTTGTTGACAAGTCCCTCTAAGTTTTGTTTAGCTGCAGTGACGACTTGCTCAAGTTCTTCTCCTCGGCCTTCAATCTCTGGGAATAGTTGGCAAGCCTTGTCCTGTATTGGTTGGAGCCTCTGAGTCACTTCCATGACTTTTCTTTGAGTGGTGTGGACCTACTGTTGAGCAGTATGTTGTTCTTAGGATCGCTTCATCCTCTCAACGGATGATAGGGGCTTCAACTGCCACTGTATTATTTTTGCTTGTTGCTTTGCCTCCTAGAGTTGTGACTCCAGTGACTTTAATTCAGAATCATCAGTGAGTCGCTCATAAGTCTGGGCATTGTGATCACTTAGTTGTTTACATTCCATGGAAAGGGTCTTGATTCTCTCAACTGCACTTCGAGCAGTTGCTTCTCTGTGGTCTTGCACATCCTGCAGAGTGTTGGGCATTGTTCATAGCTCTAAGTATTCTATTCTTTGTTGAAGCTACTGGATAGCTTCTGCGAGCTGCACTACTTGTTTCTCCACTTGGTCTTCTTCCTTTGGTTCTAATCCCATCATAGAGTGAAGTGCTCTATCGACTGCTTATTTGACTCCAAGTTTTTCTATGAGCAACTATTCTTTTTCTTGCTTGGCCTGTGCCCTCTCTTCTTCAATATTGGCTTGAAGATCCTCCTTCTCCTTTTTTCAAACCCATCGTTGCTCTACCATTTCTTTATGGTCTTGTTTTAGGGCTGTTGTGGCCTAGCCTTTCTCAGCTTGTGCTTGACGAAGGTGAGCTTCGATCGCATCAGCAAGTCTACGGAGTTGGGCAAGCTCAACTCCCAACTCTGGTTCTTCTGATGGTGGGGGCGGAGTGGATACTATGTGGATGGATTGAATGGCCTATTGTACCCCTCTAAGTTCAAACTCAATTCTATCGTACATCTCCTCCTGCTTGGCTTCATGTTTCTGCAATATTTCCTACGAGGCATCTGCTACAGCTACAATGAGGAAGTCAAAGTCATCTACAGTGAGCACAGTCTACATATTAGTCAAGGTGGCTCTGGATTTCTTTTGGGATGTGAGTTTCATGGGGGAAACCTTCCTTTTCTTCAAGGGATCAGCCTGGTCAACAAGATCCTTAGGCGGTGTTACTTCACCTTGCTTCTGCTGATCTTCTCTGCCATTTGTATTTTCTACTTTGTCATCACCCCCTCGGCTAGGTGATACTAAAGTTGTTTCTTTCGATGCATTTCTCAAGTCTTGGAATTCTTCAGTCTTATTTCTTATACTGGTTCTAGGTGTGTCGTGTTCTTTGTGAGTGATCTCCGAGCTGTCGAGTTCGGGATCAGACATCTCTGCAGGGTCAGCCGAGATGAGGAGCTCTATAGACTAGTCCTTGGTTAACTCTTTGAGGTCCTCCTCTGTGAGCTTATAGTATGACTAAAGCTCCTCTTTATGTTCATCTACATGTATAGTGATATAGATGAAGTGTCGATATGCGTAGAACTTCATGAGAGGTATAAACCGGTACATGGTGTTTGACATCATGGGAGGGACAATTTCAATGGCCTTCTTCAGTTGGAGATAGTATGTGTGGAAGACCACGTTCGACTGCCATTGTTTTCCCATATCGCTCGAGTACCAGAGCGTGGTCAACTTCACAGCGAGTGGCCTGAATGGCTCGATGTCCAAGAAGGTCACACCTTCCAACATCTCCCAAGTGGTAAATGCGATGAGGATCAGTAGGAAGCTATAGTGGAAATCATAACCCTGATCCTGAGCTTCATGACAGTATAATTCCAACTATTTGACCAAGTACTTCACCTAGTTCATCTCGAGTCCTTATACACATTTCCCTATGAGGTCAACAATGAATCCTATGACCTGTGTAGGTATGTTCTTTCTTACGAGCTTTCCTGCGATTAGCTAGCAGGCCAAGCACAATGTGCCATTCTAGATGGAAGCTACCTTCTAGCCTCGCGTCCCCTTTTATACATCGCCATATGTGTATTTAATCTTTTGTGCCAATGAGAAATGTGTAGCCTTTCCTAGGTAGAAGTCCAGTGGGTCAGGTCCCTACATGCTCAATCTGGTGATCCTATGGATCAACGTCAGATCGACTGTGAACTGTTAGTCTAGCCATAGGCAGCCTCCATGGTAACATGAGAGCAGGATCTTAGCACATGCGTTAACCTTCTGGTGCCCTTTAAAGTGAAGAATCTTCATTACATTTAAGAGGGTGGAATGCACGAGGTTCATTGTCCATGGTTAGGGGATTATTTTCGATTTCTTCCCCTTCGTCCTAGTCAAGTATTTGTAAGGAGAGAGCATATTATGGTTCTTTTGATCTCCTAGGTTGAATTTGTTGAACTTCAACGTCGCAATCTTATCATGTTGCATTCTAACTACATGTATCCCCTTTGAGAGGTACCATGGTGTAATCAAAGTCCCTCGGGACACTGTCACGACTCACCGCGCTAGCTAGAGGTGGCATGTAGTCTGGTAAGATGGTCGAGATTAACTTCACATTGGCTAGGTCATCTCTGTGCTTGTTTCTCTTCTCTGTTATAGGTCGAGATGGTCCGTATCCACGAGAAGTCGACGGAGAGGCTTGCACTCCTCTTGTCAATTATGATTGAACTCCTTTGGACATCACTCTCTCGGCCATCAGATCAATTAAAAATTCCTCGACTGACTTCTCCACAGCGTTGAGCTCGTCCGACATGCACGCTCTCGTTCAGAAAACTCGGGTCGATGAATGAGTGTGTAATGCAATGGAACAAGTGTTTATCTCAATAAGCACAGTGCGGTAGCAATAACTTGGCTTCGATACAATTCACAAAAGTGTTCTCGGTGCAATAGTGGACAGACTAAGTATACACGATATAACGGATCTCTCCAATAGATGAGAGGTCTTCATCAATGCGGTTCTATCCGTTGTGGTGCAGTCCCAACGGTTCGATGGTGAGTCTTCAGGTAAATACTGTTGTTCTAACTGTTCAGTTCATTAGGCTAACGATTATAATGCTTCCAATGGCTATATCACTTCGCTATGGCGAAGTTCCATGTTGCGTTGTTCTGATATCCCAACGAAGTTCCAGTTTTCCAATTTTTCCTTCTGCGAAGTTCCCTCTGGAATATTCCGCAAGCTTTCTAGCTTTGCTCTCTTCTTATTGAGCTTTCTATCCTTCTTCCCTGTGATCTTTGTCTCAGTATTTCTCTTTCCATTATGATTCTTATCCCCTTTTGGAATAGTAACTTCACGTTGTTGATATTCTTTCATAGGGTTGGAGAGTGGTACTTCTTCCTTGTCCGAGGTAGGTACTTCAGTCTTCTGGGAGTCTTCTTGTGTTCTTTTAACTTTGACATCCAAGTTTCTGGATCTAATTAGCTTCGATCTATTCTCCTGTTCTTCAATCAAGTGTGTTATCCTTCTAGTCATGAAATATTTTAATTCTTGCTTCTTCTTCTCTAAGACTTCCTCTTCTTTTCTTCTATCCCAATCCATTTCAATCCAAGGTTTTCCTAGTAATATATCAAATGGGGCACTACTCTTAATGAATTTAACAACCTCAAAATCTTTCTCAGTCGAAGTTCCATGATCACTCATAGATGTCTGGATAAATCTTCCACATAAGGTTATCAAATTTCCTCTGAATAATCCTATTCCTCCTAATGAAGTAATTATAGTAGGCTTTCCCAACATTTCCCAATTTCTTTCTGTCATGATATTCACCTGCATTTCTTCATCTAGAACACAGTCAATGTCGAAGTCTCCTATTCTTTCTTCTATGCATTCTTTTCCCTTGAAAATCTCTTACAAGTTGATATTTTGGTGTTCATTCAGGGTTTCTTTCAATTGTAGTAATACAGTCTCTGATTCTCTCTGGGGTTCTGTCATGGTTTCAGTTTCTTGACCTTTGTCATGGTTCTCTTGTCTCATATCATTCTGTCAAGCTTAGCAATCATTCTAGGGAGATCTAAAACTTCATGATCCATATCTTTACAACAAAGACAACTAAGTCTTCTACCAGGGCATTCCTTAGCCAGATGTCCCGGTATTCTACAACTGTAACAAAGGTTTAATTCTCTTTTTCTTTTAACTAATCCCCAATGTTTCATGTATTGCGCACTAGGATCATAGTAGATAACCTGCAAAAAATTATTTATAGGGTCATGCATCCACTTGTTAGTCCAAACATTCTTTCTATGCATAGGAATAACATATCTTTCACTCTTTTTGTCAGATCTAGTCATATCAAACCTTCTTTCATCTAGCTGTGCCCTACTTTTCAAGCTAGGACAAAATTTATCAAACATACCTAGATCCATACTTTTGAAACAAAATTTTTTTCTTATCTTACTTTCAACAGAGCATAAAGATTTTAGATCTAGAAATTTTCACTATTCTTACCTTTTTCAAAGCACAAGGATTCACGATCTTACCTCTTTTCTTCAGATCCAACTTCTCTTCTTAGCATAAATCTTTACCAGTCAAGTAGACTACTGTGAACTAAAGAAATAGATCTATGCACGAAGCTTTCTCTTTTCTTAATTTCCAATCAATCACAGTTCTGGTCCCAAAAACAGAACCATTTGTTGGCATAGGGGCAGACCCAGGGTTCAACACTACAACAAAGTACCAACAAAACCCTAACTACCATCCCTTTCGGCAAAACCTGCGAAGAAGATGAAGTCTCACCTGAGGTAGAGGCAGGGGTGGTTGCAGGACTCCAGTGTCTGCAACCTTAGCTAGGACATCGATCTGTGATTGTAACAGTTTAATAGAGCACTTAGCAGTTACATTTCATCAATATTTAACCAGTATCCACTTCACAGATAAAACCCTAATTACAGAGCATGGCAGTATTCAACCATATCTAACATCTAGCAGCACTTAGCATAAAGAAACATATCAGATCTAGCATATTCAAGAACTAAGCACATTCACTTTGGTTAGATATAGCAGTCATCCATATTATTCAACACTAATCTATCATATCAGATTCATCTAACATACATCAGTGCACTAAGCATTTAATCACATGAACAAGAGAACACCCAAAACACACAAAGCAACCACAACACATGATATATGTAGTTCACTCCCTCCCTGGGGCTATGTCCACCAATTCTTCTTCTTTTTATTGTCTTATGTCAATCTCCTACATGCACAGAGCCTTGAGATCTTACTCTGTAGAGGGAAGGAGATCTGCACACTTCGCTAGATCCTCCTTCCTTGAGTTACAACACAAAGCCTTCCATAGTCTCTTATGATCACTTGCACTTAGCTCTACAAGTCTTACACAGTATGCACAAAGCAATTACAATCACCATTTTCACTTAGCACCTAGAAACACATAGATGTCCCCTTCTTACATTGCCTATAAATCTATTTATACATTACAAAATCAAGCCTAAACATGGGTAAAACCATGGGCCGACATCCCCATACCCATTACATAAGCCCAAATCCCAAAAATCCCTTAAATGGGGCCAAGATACCATGATATTCGCTTCGACTTGTGCTCCACCTTCGACAATCTGTTGAAGTCCCAAAAGTAGGTCAAACATGACCAAGGATCCTCAAAACTTGGTGAAGGGCCAACAACAGTTGTGTCAAATGCATTGAGTGAGGAAAAGGTGGTACCTCAAAGAACCAATGAGGTAACCTATGCATATCAGCTGTACATGTCATGATTAGAGATTATTTTTTCCCGAGATGGAAAGCAATAAAGAAAAATGCCTCTGCCAACATGAAAAAGAGACATAGGAAAACTAAGTGAAGCATTCCAAATTTCTCATTTTGTAACCATTGCTTTTTAAGAAATAAGGAGAATTCCAACCGCTTAGGGTTGAGAATCTTTTGTATAAATATACATTCAGAAGAATGAACAAAGACTGCTTCTTGCCATATTGTAACTAAGAAAACTCATCCTTTATGAGTATTAATACAAGTGCAGAAAAGGATTCCAAATTTTGTGTTGTTTGAGTTATGTGCTTCTCTTGTATTCCATTTTTCCAGTTTTCTTTATGTTACTCCTTGACAAGTGATGATTACAATTTAGTACAACATCTACTATGATTACATTTCATTTAGTTATTTAATAAACAAGCACTTTTTCCTCTGTATTTATTATTAGCAAATACAAGACCTGCAAGGTATTTGGATTACTACATTATAAATCCTTTTAGGAGTGCATTTACATTTTTCTTCTACTATAAACAGGGTAAGATTCTTCTGTCATTGATGCCTTAACTTGTTTAATAGTTTTGTAATTTTCTCCCTCACCACTCTTTTGATAAATTGACTAAGACGATGAAACATGACCTCTGTTCTGTTCAGTTATTAATTTCATTAGAGGATTTACTTCTTACATAACTAACAGAAGAAAAATCACTTTAAAACAAACCTTCCTTAATTCCTAATGCCTAACATTATTCTTTGAGCCTTAAGTTTTGTTGGCCCTTGGTTATGGAAGGAAGCAAATATAGAGGAAGAAAAGGTCAAACACGAACTGCGCAGGAGACAGTGACTGTCATTGGGTCGAAGTAAGCAAAAGAGCAGAAAAGTCAGAGCGAAGTACGGAAAAGAAAGTCGTTGGATGAGGAGATTAGGGATGACAGATCAGCAAGGAAGAAGGATCGTGGACAACTCAACAAGTAGAGAAAACCATCATTGGATTCTTTACATCACCGCGCAATGAAGAAGGAAAGATAGGCTGGCGAAGCCCAGAAAAAGCAGGTCAAGTTGACCTAAGGTTTTTACGACACCTAGGATTTTGGCACTTAGGATTTTGACAGCTAGGTTTTGGCCTAAGGTTGCTGGTGAGGGATTGTAATGTATAAATAAAGGTCAAGAGAACTTGGGTCGGGTCATTGTTGGTCATTGAGTATTGGTGTGCTATTAGTGTGCATGAGATATTTTTGTTTTGTGAGAGAGAAGTGTTGAGTGAGAGAGCCTTCTGGTATTGTAAGATCTTCAGTTGTGTGAGAAGGTCAAGTCCTGCAGCTAGGTCCGTAGGAAGGGGAGAGAAAGAGAGAGAAGAACGAAGATCTACTAGCTGAGAGCACAGACAAGAACTGTAAGCTTTATCTTAAATATATCATAAGCATAGTTTTGTGGATGTATCCCTAGAGAGAGGGTGAACCACATATATTTTGTGTTCAGTGTGTGACTGACACCTGGATCCCTGTCATTGTTATGTTGTTATTTGCATTATTGTGTTAAATGTGATTTATAACTGTGCATAGTAGATATAACTAATAAGAGATATATGAATGTTGTGATTGTTGTTATACAATATGCACTTGATATTCCCCTGGTTGTAGACATATCTATCCTGCAACCCCCTCATAGTTGCTTCGGGTGAGACTGCATCTGCTTCGTAGGTGTTGTTGAAAGGGCCAGTATCTAGGGCTTTGTTGGTGCGCTCTTGAGAGTTGAACCCTGGGTCTTCCCCTTGTGCCAACAAATGGTTCCGTTTCCGAGACATGAATCTATGTAAGGGAATGTCAAGGTGGTTCCAATTAAAGATAGAGATTCATAAGTGGATAAAGGATCAAGAGAGGGACTTCGTTGAAGCCCAGAACAAGAACCCTAAACTGGGTACTGAAGATTGGCTACAGAGACACATCTTCACAGATATTTATGAGATATTCTTTGGAGGAATCCATCAAGAGTTATACGAGTGGTTGGCTAGGTTAGTCGATACCCAGATTGAGATCAGATCTAGACCTCCTGTGGTTTGGACACTAGCACTGATCCAGAAGGTTAAGAGAGTTGACAGCGCTATATCCAGAGCTGTAGATCATTGTTTTGATAGTACCATTGGAGGGTATATCACTAAATTTGTTGTTGACATAAGAGAATCATATAGCCATGCTGAGAGATACTTCTTCAAAGGACCCAGTGGAAAAGTTTTACAATTTTTGAAGCTAAGAATCAAGATGTTGTTGCATGAAAAGAACATATTGAAAATACAGTAGATTGGTTGGATCCGAAAAGGCTAATGTTCAAGAATTCGGACAGCGACAGTGACACAGAAGCTGGACATACACGCAGTGGGAGAGTATTTTGATGGATTCACCTTGAGAACTTGTTCAAGAAAAACTACATAGATGAGGGTTTCTACAGTGGAGAAGAGGTAGATCTGACAAACGAAGAACATTCAGAACTCACCATAGTAGAGGAAGAGGAAGCTGAATAACTTCACCAAAGTGAGCCAGAAACCTCAGGAACTGCACAGATTAGTGAAGTAAGTAACATTAACCCTCTTATTGTTTCAATAGCAAAAAGCTACCATAATAGCTAGAACCATCAGAACACTGTTACTAGAAATTCAGCCTATACTCAGACAGAAAGCCTAGGGAGCTCTATGGTAGATGAGATGAGGCTCCCTATCTTCAGGGGAGATGGATCTGAGGATCCCGATCAACACTGGTTCCTATGTGAGGCTGTGTGGAATATTAAAAGTATCACTGACGATTCCATCAAGAGAACCCAACTCAACACAACGCTAAGGGACCATGTGCTAAGCTAGTACATGAAAATTGTCCAAGGAATGGCGCAGCCTAAGCCCCTAAACGAGATCAAGAATGCACTGATTGTAGAGTTTAAAAAACCTATGTCGGAGTCGCAATGTATTACAGAGATAAAAGAGATCAAACAAAAGGTAGAAGAACCTGTTTGGGAGTTTGATAAGAGATTCAAGACCCTAATAGGCTGATTAACTTTTCAGATCCCCGATGAAAAGAAAAAAGAATGGTTCATCGTGGCATTGTTACCACACATCAAAGTCCCTCTGATGCACCAAAAGATTGCATTACATGTAGAATCTTTGGAGATTTCCATGAAGCTTGAATTGACACCTATGGGAGAATCTAGCTCAGGCATGAGACAGATCTTGAGCCAGATGACTAGTTTGTCTCTATAGGTCGAGGATATGAAGAAGGACAAGGGGAAGGACAAAAGAGAAGATATTTGGTGTGTAAGATTCAAATATAAAGGTCATGACAAGGAACACTATCCCTTATTTCATGAGTATTTGACCTCAGGAGCACCGAGCCCATTGAAGCAAGTTAACCTGCCCTGGTGCGATGTATGCAGAAATAGGCATCGCCCAGGTGAGTTCTATTACATGTAGAAGTATGTTTAGACACCCACAAACCTGTATTGCACATTCTATAAATCAGTGGGGCATGATGATCGATATTGTAGAGCTTATGATCTCATGCATGAAAGGTGGAGGGACATATAAAAGATTCAATATGAAGTACAGCAAGAAGGAAACACCCCGCAGTACAATTCTCCAAGTAGAGGAAACTTCAATTCTCGCGGTGGATACAGAGGATGAGGAAGAGGAGGAGGTATGGGTTGAGGCCAAGGACAAATAATCTGTTACAACGGCGCATAGCCAGGACATTTAGTGAGGGACTGCCAGAACCCTTGCACAACCTGCAGTTATTGCAATTCCTTCGAGCATGTCATCGAGGACTACCCTATGTTGTTGTCTAAGCTTCAAGAAAGACGAGGACCTCAACATAACCCACAAATAAAATTAATCAAATAAGAACCTCAAAGTTGATCCTAGATTCGATGTTATTACAAGAGGAGGTGCTGCTACAGGACAAGATAGAGTGACCAAAGAGAATATTGCAGAAGACTCAATAGTCAGAAACGCTGCAGAAAAGACCCAGATTTTTTATGCAAAGAAGGAAAGGAAAATCTTTGAAGAGGCAAGGCAAGAATTCAAACAAGATCAAGGGTTTTCTTCAAAAACACAACCAAAAATAAGAGAATATGGAATGCCTCATTCATTTGATCAGTCTTCTTCACCTAGAGGGGGAAAAGAGGTATGTAAACTTGTCAGTTTCTTATATATGTTTATAGAACTGCTTAAAGATGGGAAAGCTATACAAGAACTACAAAATCTAGTTAAACAGTATGAGCTAGGAAAGATAGACCCCTTACTGAATAGGGAAGTACACCAAATTGGTAAGAAGAGAAATACAAATAAAGAATTACACTTGAATGCTCAGATACGAGAGTATGAGATCGACTATGTGATCCTCGACTTAGGGTTAGAGGTCAATGTCATGACGAAGCAAACTTAGGCACTAATGGGAAAACTGAAGTTGATATATTCCCCTATCAGGCTTCACATGGCCAATCATCAAGTTGTCATCCCATTTGGATGATTAGAGAATGTCCCAATGGACATCAACGGAGTAAGAACCTTTGCATATTTTGAGGTAATTGAAATTGTTGATGATAGCTACCCTTACCCTGCACTACTAGGAATTGATTGGGCCTTCGACAATTCTATTGTTGTTGATGTAAGGAAAAGACGCATGAAATTTGAGATAGTTGGCCTTAGGTTCATTGCACCCTTAGATCCAGATGAGGGTCCACGATATACAGAACCTATCAGAGAAGAAGACCATGCCTATAAATTGGAAAACATCTACAGATTAATAGCTAGACATTAGGATTATATCAACCCTATTTCCGATGAAAATATGAACTGGAAAAGTGACAACACATGTTCATCAGACTCAGAAGAAGAACTGGAGAACTGGAAGAACCAGATGTATGAAATATCTACAAGAAGATGTGCTAGACTAGCCAAAGAATTTTGTTGGATCGGCACAACAGTGAGTAAGTTACCCACATTTGATGGGTTGAACCCCTTAGAAAAATTCTTATCAGAGTTAGAGACAAGTGTACCAACACAACAGAGGCTATTGGCAATGGATGAGGCCATGAACTTTGTTGACAACACGGTTCTCAACACAAGTAGGAAACTGCGAAGTGAGGCACACAGGTCGAAGTTTCCCAAAGGACCATGTGTGAAGCTGTGAAGAGGCCTGGAGTGACATTCCTCAAGAACAATGGGTGCACATATTTATTAACAAACTGGAAACGATCTATATCAACTAGTACTTTCAAGTAGAGCTGCGCCTCGTCACTTCAGATCCAGAATTTTGTAACCACCTTTTTGTTTGAAAGTAACTTTCCTTTAGTAGATCAAGCACTACATATTGTGAGGCAAAAAGTATTTAAGGAGGCATCTATCCTCCCTTTGGAGCAAGAAGAGGATGAATGGACCTTGACATTCCAGAAATTGCAAGGATGTTACAACAGTAATTCCGATGAAGACGGTGATCCGAGGAAGGTAAACATCACTGAGAAAGAAGGACACAGAAATGTGGAAGGACCAAAAGTTGAGCTACCATTCATAAGACAACCTATCAAAATAAATAAAGTCAATATTGGGATAGAGGAGACACCAAATCTTGCCAATGTCAGAGATTATTAGGACAGTGCTACCATTGACAAGATTATAGAGTTATTGCACGAATATCAAGACTTGTTCCCGACCAAGTTTATTGATATGAAGGGAATCAAAGGACCCATGGGAGAGATGAGAATACCTTTGAAACCATATGAAAATCTGGTCAAGCAAGGAACCTACAAATTGAGCCTGAAATATAACGAAAACATGAAGATTGATCTCGACAGAATGTTAGAAACAAGGATTATCAAACCTGTCGAAGAGTCAGAGTGGATAAGCCCTATGGTGGTACAAGACAAGAAGATAGGTGAGATCAAGATCTACGTAGATCTCATGAAGTTGAATGATGCTTGTTTTCATGATCCTTTCCCTACACCATTCACAGACGAAGTGTTGGATAATGTGGGAGGCCAAGAAGTATATTCTTTTACAGATGTGTTTTCAAGATACCATCAGATCTGCATCACCAAGGAGGATTGTCATAAGACTACGTTTTCCACAGAATGGGGATCCTACCAATATACAGTCGTGCCATTTGGATTGAAGAATGCCCCATCCATCTTCTCCAGGGTGGTGGTCGAAGTGTTCAAAGAATTTTTGCGTAATTTTTTAGAAGCATACTTTGATGACTGGACTATTTTTAGTTTGTTGAAAAATCATATTGAATGTCTAAGGCTAATGTTGGACAAATGAAGACAGTGTCAAATTACTTTGAATATGAAGAAATGCATCTTTTTCTCACCATTTGGAGTACTATTAGGTCATATTGTATGCAAGCAGGGATTGTTGGTTGACCCATCTAAAATTGCAATTATAGTTGATTTGCCACCTCCTACTTCAGTCAAACAACTGCTCACTACACTAGGCCATACTGGATATTACAGGAAATTTATCAAAGGATATTCCCAAATTACATCTCTAATGGATAAGTTGTTGAATAAAGACTGTCGGTATGAGTGGACAGACGAATGTCAGCAGAGATTCGACACACTGAAACAGAAGATGGTTACAACGCCCATTCTGGTTTTTCCATATTGGAGCAAATAATTCCATGTGCATGTCGATGCATATTCTATTGCATTAGGAGTAGTACTGGCACAACCTGGAGAAGGGGACATTGATCATCCATTAGCATTCACCAGCAGGAATTTATCCACAACTGAAGTTAATTACACCACTACAGAGAGAGAGGGACTAGCTATGGTGTACTACTTGTTGGGAGGACACTTTAAAATGTTTACTGATCACTCCACGCTAAAGTACCTAGTCAACAAGCCAGTGTTGGGGGGGAGAATATGTAGATGGATTCTGTTGTTCCAAGAATATGATTTTGAGATCATAGTTAAGCCAGGAAGAATGAACAAGGGACCCAACCACCTGTCGAGGTTGGAACATGGCAAAGAACCTACAATTCTAGAGGATACATTACCATATGTAGAACTGATCTCCATTAGAAATATTGATGACTACTTTGCAAACATAGTCCAGTTCCTTTCAGCGAGAATGGCTCCAAGTGAGTATACAATTCCTCAGAAGAAACAACTAGTGGTGCGAGCTGCAGACTTTTCAACTATAGTTGGACAATCATACAAAATGGGACCTGATGAGATACTAAGAAGATGTGTGATGGAGGCAAAGCACCCGGTGATCCTCGCAGAAGCTCATGAAGGCATCGTAGGAGGACATTACGTAGGGAAAGCAACTGCGCAAAAGGTTCTGTGAGCTGGCCTTTGGTGGCCTACGTTACACAGAGATGCTAAAGAGTATTCCAGAGCATGTGATGTATTCCATCGAGTTGGAAAACCATCCTGAAGAGATGAAATTCCATTAGCACCGCAGATGACCCTACAAGCATTTGAAAAGTGGGCCATTCAATTAGTGGAGCCTATAAACCCACCTGGAAAGCGCATAGGAGCAAGGTACATTATTACTACCACATAATACTTAACCAGATGGGTCGAAGCCAGAGCAGTCAAGGACTGTAGTGCAACTACAGTTGCGCATTTTATATTTGATGACATAATAACCAAGTTTGGATGCCCTAAGATCCTTATGAGTGATCAGGGTACACATTTCATCAATAAGACAATTGAAGCCCTGACTGAAGAATTTACAGTTCACCATCAAAACAGTACACCTTACCATCCACAAGCAAATAGAACGATTGAAGAATTCAACAGGATCTTGGAGACAACATTGACAAAGATTTGCAGTGTGAACAAGGATGACTGGGATTTAAGAGTACCAATAGTACTCTAGGCTTATAGAACCACTTGAAAGAAATTAACAACGCATATGCCCTTCAAGTTGGTTTATGGTCTGGAAGTTGTTGTCCCGATGGAGTACTTGGTACCAGGCTTAATAATTGTTGCATTTACATACATGGATGATACCGGCGTTGTTCATGAGAGGCTGGCACAATTGGTTGAACTAGAAGAAGACAGATTCATTGTAGGATTCCATCAGCAAGTTCAGAAGGAACGAGAAAAGGCCTACCATGACAGGCACATCAAGAAGAAGATATTCAAGCAAGGTGATTTAGTACTGGTGTATGATAGTAAGTTTATCAAACACCCTGGGAAGCTTAGAACACATTGGCTCAGACCATATGAGATTGCCTATGTTACAGAAGGATAAGTTGTGCAGCTGAAGACATTAAAGGGAGACTGGAAGGAAGTATTGGTGAACGGGAGTCGGCTGAAGTTGTATCATGACAACCAGCTGCCTTGCAGCTCTCAATAAAAGAAAGGGGAAAAGGGTCCAGGTACCAGGTGCAGTTGAAACTGGGTACCAGACACAGAAAAGACAGTCTGCACAAGGATGGGAAGGAGGCATAAAGCAGAAAGAAAAGGCTTCACTGTGTAATCCAAAGTCGAAGTGAAACGAAAGGATCAGATCTAAAGTGCCTCAAGACGAGTCACAAGTGAGTGTTGGGGGCCTGTTGGCCCTTGGTTATGGAAGGAAGCCAAGATAGAGGAAGAAAAGGTCAAACACGAACTGCGTAGGAGACACAGTGACTGTCACTGGGTCGAAGTAAGAAAAAGAGAAGAAAAGCCTGAGCGAAGTACAGAAAAGCAATCTGTTGGATGAGGAGATCAGGGATGACAGATCAGCAAGGAAGAAGGATCGCGGAGAACTCAGCAAGCAGAGAAATCCATCATTAGATTCTTTGGAGCACTACGCGATGAAGAAGGAAAGACAGGCTGGTGAAGCCCAAAAAAAGTGGGTCAAGTTGACCTAAGGGTTTTAAGATACCTAGGGTTTTGGCACCTAGGGTTTTGACACCTAGGTTTCGGCCTAAGGCTATCGGTGAGGGATTGTAATGTATAAATAAAGGTCAAGAGAACCTGGGTCGGGTCATTGTTGGTCATTGAGTATTGGTGTACTATTAGTGTGCATGAGAGTTTGTTGTATTGTGAGATAGAAGTGTTGAGTGAGAGAGCCTTCTGGTATTGTAAGATCTTTAGCTGTGTGCAAAGGTCAAGTCCTACAGCTGGGTGCACAGGAAGGGGAAAGAAAGAGAGAGAAGAATGAAGATATTCTAACTGAGAGCGTAGAAAATAACTGTAAGCTTTATCTTAAATATATCATAAGCATAGTTCTATGGACATAGACCTAGAGAGAGGGTGAAGCACGTATATTTTGTGTTGAGTGTGTGATTGATGCCCAGATCTCTGTCATTGTTATGTTGTTATTTTCATTATTGTGTTAGATATGATTTATAGCTGCGCAAAGTAGATATAACTGATAAGAGATATATGAATGATGTGATTGTTGTTATACAAGATCCACTTGATATTCCCCTGGTTGTAGACATCTCTATCCTGCAATCCCCTCATAGCTACTTCGGGTGAGACTGCATCTGTTTCACAGGTGCTACCAAAAGGGCCAGTAGCTAGGGCTTTGTTGGTGCAGTCTTGAGCATTGAACCCTGGGTATGCCCCTGTGCCAACAAGTTTAATCTCAGGAACAACATTTTTCTGGCATCGTTGTCGGGGATGGAGAAACGAATTTATTTTTCCCTAGGAGAATGACATTGATTCAACTCCTGTTGGTTCTCCCATTTATATATCCTGCAAATCTAAAGAACCTAGTCCTCAACTCTCTTTTCC
>JASDQU010374867.1:118939-133702 GCA_032191745.1 Picea mariana | reverse complement strand
GTCACCCAATGTTGTATGGTTGCGGGTGTGGTGTTGTCAACAACCCCAATTTTTTGACGAACTTAGCTAAGACGAGGTTCTTTTGGCTGTCGTTATCAACAATGAAATGCAACGGGGTCCCCTTCAGCCACATCTTTGAATGGAAAAGGCGCTCCCCCTCTTCAGGATCTATTGGTTCTTCTCATTGAATTGTTGTGGTCATGACAATAGCAGAGGGGTCTGCATTGATGATATTTCTATTTTCAATATTTTCTGGATCAGATTCTGAATTAGGATTCAAATTCATGCCTTTGACCTCGGCCATCAATGACGGTTTCGAGCGACATTCATCGGTGTTGTTCCAGGGGATTTTGTGGAAGTCACACTACTTCCCAGTTTCATTCTTCATCTTTCCTTTACCCTTATTTTCATGTGTCTTGGACTGGTTGTCTAGAGGTTGTTGGTTAGGGTCGTCTCTACCATGCTTTGGTTGTTGTGGATTTGCAGACCTGAATGCCCATTTATTCTGGTGCCTAATTTTCTGCTCGATTTTGAGAGAATATTGATAGGAAGCTCCCAATGATGAGATGTTTAGGAAATCCATTTCGGTTTGGATGTATCTATGCAAAGCCCCACGATATTTCATAACCATATGTCTCTTGGAGTCTTTGATACCCAGCTTGGTGCACAAGTTATGGAAAGTATTTGTGAACTTCGGCATTGTTTGGCTCTTATCTTGCCACAGTGTGGTCCATCTCATGTACTAGTCTTCATAGTTATCAACAGGGTAGTATTGTTCCTTGACCGCATCTACAAAAAAATACCAAGTGGACTCGACCCCATAAATTCCATATTCCTCTATGGAACTTTGATCCCAATAAGTTTCACACCAATGTTTGACATGGGGTAGAGCCTTGAGGAGTGCAAAGGTGATATTTTCCCTGTCAGAAAAATTTTGAACAGAGAAATAACCTTCTAATATATTTAACCATTTTTCTAGGGCATCTACATCTATCTGACCTTCAAATATGGGAATATCAAAATTAATGTGTACCTTGAAGGGAGAGGTTCCTCCAAAATGGTTGCTTGATGAAGATGCACTTGTTGCTATCGGCATGTGTTAAAGGATGTGTGCAAAATTCTCCATCATTTCGTCCCTCTGTCGCGCAAGAGATTTATTAAGCAACAGGTTAATAGAATATTATGCTCCACCATTTTTCTTTTCTGCCACCATCAAGGGTTTCTTGGGCGTGTGAGAGTGATTTTCCTCAAGAGAGACAAGCTTGAAACCCAAGTGGCTATACTCGAACATTGTTGAGGACATGTGTTGAAAAATGATCAAGAGCAGTCTGCTTTGGTACCAGTGATCCAGATTATATTCGAAACGAAATGAGAGTAGAGATGTTACAATGAAATACTCATGAAAATTTCTAGAAACAAATAAATACAACAATACTTGATTTCTAGTAATGAAATAATTGTAAAGAGACTATAAAAATACAGAGTGCAAGACTCGCTAGAATGGTGGCAACTTTATCTCTGATAAGAGATGTGATGGTTACACTCATTCACAAGAAGATTATTACAATGAGGCTCTAAAGACCTTTTTATGATAAACATGAATTCCAAAACCATAGACATCCAAAAACCTAACCCTAGGAGATGAAACGCCAAAAGTCACGCGGGCCCTATTTGGGTAAGTTAGTACATTAACTTCCCGGGGTCATAACTTTTGCATATGATCTCCGTTTTAGGCATGCGATATCCTGTTGGAAAGGTATTTTCGAGAAATATGCATTATGATTTCAAACTCTAACTCCATCTACGTTTTTATTGTGGCATACCAAAAAAACATGTTTTAGGGCCCCAAAGTACAAAAATATGTGCTGACATGAAAACTTCCAAAATAAGCTAGTTGGATTAGGTAGGCGGCCGCTAGTCTTCATGAAGAAGATGTGTAGGGCTTCAGACAGCCCTAGAAGTGTAGAACCCACAATCACAAATAAGTACAAAAGAACGTGTTGAACTAAAAACTGACAAGAGGAGTCAGTTGGAATAGGTGGGTGGCCACGAATATCCACCTGGATCAAGAAACTGCTCAATTTTTTTGTATTTCCAGCATCTGAGTTTCAAGTAATGATTGCAAATAGAGGTACCTTAAAATTTTCAGGGAAGTGCCATAATATTAATATCAATATGTGGCATTATTTATTGGATCGTCCCATGATTGCAATCCAAATGGGTGTGTTGATGTTTCATTAGGGTTTTAATGGTTACAGTCATTGGGAACAGTGGCTCTTAATTTTCAAGAAATTTTCATGAGATTTTCTTTAGAAGGTAAGGAAATTGAACTCATAGGTATCTAAGGGAATCCCTCTAAAGTGACACAATCTAACATCATGAAAAAAATACTCCAAAAGGGACACCATGGTGTACTTGCACAATTTTTCTCACTAGATATTCAAACATCTAGACCTTATGTTTTAGTGGATCTCCAAAAATCTATCGACAATCATTCCAAGGTGTTTGAGGAGATTCCTAAGGGTATCCCACTTGCTTGATATCATGACCATGCTATCCATTTGCAACTAGGAAGTGTACCACCTAACATTAGTCCTTACATGTACCCATATGAATAAAAGAGTGAGATTAACTGTATGATCCAAGAAATGTTAGAGGCTAACATCATTCAACCTAGCCAAAGTTGTTTCTATTCACCAATGGTGATGGTTACAAAACATGATGATTCATGGTATATGTGTCCATATTATAGATATCTCAACAAAATGACCAGTAAATATATAAGTTTTATATTCTTATCATTGTTGAATTATTAGATGAATTGAAAGGAGCATTTTTTTTACTAATTTGGATCTCCACTCTAGATATCATCAAATCAGAATGAGGCAAAAAGACATTCCCAAAACAACATTTAGAACACATGAAGGACATTATGAGTTTTTGGTGATGGCATTTTCCCTTACTAATGCATCTTCAACATTTCAAATCTTGATGAATTCTTTTTTCAAACTCTTACTCATAAACTTTTGTTAGTATGTTTTGATGATATACTAATCTATAGAAAATCTTAGGAAGAACATGTACAACATGTTGAAATGGTGTTAAAAATATTGGAAGAGAAACAAATATATGCAAACCCTTCCAAGTGTTCCTTTCGGGTTCAAGAAGTAGAATATCTGGGTCATAGTGTATCTTGTGAAGGTGTCAAAGTGAACCCTAACAAAGTTAAATATATGATGGAATGCCCAATTCCAAAAACATTGAAGAATCTTATAGGATTATTAGGATTGACGGGATATTACCACAAGTTTGTCAAGAATTATGTTCAAATAGTAGCACCTCTAACAACATTATTAAAAAATGAGGCATTTTGTTGAACTCAAGAAGTTGCAATCAAATATTTTGAAAATATTGAGGGTATGTGTATGACTTTTGTCCTGGCCACACATGACTTCAAAAAAACATTTATTATGGAATGTGATGTCTCAAGATATGACATTGGTTTAGGTCTATTGCAAGAATGAAGGTCGAAAGAACTTACTCAAACCCATTTATAAAAAGGAAATGTTGGCCATATTACATGGAGTTAACAAATGGTTTCCTTACCTAATTGGAAGACACTTCAAGGTAAAAAAAAATATCATAGTTTGAAGTACTTCTTGGAACAACAATAATCTTCAGAAGAGATAAATAAATTTTTATAACCCTAATTTGCACTAGACATGCATACCTGGCATCAGGCCATCTCATTTTCCATTTTGCCAAGCCACTATTGAACAACTCTTCTTAAAAACACCCTTTTTGAAGGCATGTGTACCCTGCTCCACTACTACACGTGTGTATACACTAGCTGGCCCACTACAGCCCGTGTATACCTACAAAAGCACGAAAAATAGAAACTTGTAGATGGAATACAAATTTCTGGGTAGGTTTCCTAAAACTGTTTGACTGCCTACATTCGGTCATTCAACAAAATACCTAGCCCTTTTCAGCCTATAAAAGAAGGGGTAGGGGTCCCATTTTGAAAAGGAAAATAATAGTAAAGAACCTCTACCCGATTTGGCATTCCCCTTGCTCCAACCTTTTGCAACCATTGTGTGAGAATTGAAGAGGAGAAGCATATGTGGAAGCGGTTGGTGCATAGTTGAAGAAGATCCTAGGACTAGATTCGAGGAGAAGTAACCGATCTCACCGTTGTAAGTGACTTTTGTGAGGTTAATAGAAATAATTACTTTTCCCGTCCCGCCATATGAGGTGTTCAATATTCAATTTGGTTAATATTTTTGGAACCTCTAACCCACTAATTCATATATGAGATGCATGTTCATAGTTCTTTGTTTGTTTGTTTGTGAATGCAAATTAGCTTTGGGAGCATGGATGATTTTAGGGGCTAAATTTCGCTCATGGGCTAATTTTCCATGGTTTTTCCAAAAATGAGATTCGCTATTTTAAAAATGATTCGCCCAAATTCTATATGATAAAATTATTTTACCTTAAAAATAGTCAAAATTTTATAAAAACTATATAAAATACATAGAAATTTGAATATTTTTAAAAAAATATCGCCAAACATTTATATTTGACATATGAAGGATTAGTAATATTCGCCAAGGTTTCTACATTTTAAAATAAATTTCCATCCTTAAAATCATCCCTGTTTGGGAGGAGACTTGCAGTCAAGGAGCGACCGAACTCAAAAGGATCAACATCAAGCGAGGGGTTCAAGGTAGAGTTATCATATCCTTTTATCCTTGTGTTTTATGCATGAATGTGGGGTCTATTTCAGGATAATAGTAAAAAGTAGGAGACTTTCGAAGGTTATTTTCTGCATGCATTACTAAACCCTTAGTGCTAGTCTGTAGGGGGATTTCCCGCCCACAACAGAATTGGCGACCATATTGGGGATTCCTTTTTCGTAAATTTAGTCTCTCAGGCCCGAAAAAGGGGTAAAATTATACCTGAGAATACACTTCTAGAGAACCAAGGCTCCTAGAGTATACCTTTGTTCGTACAGTTGACCATGTGGATTGAAAAAGGGGTAAACTACCGTCGGACAGATGTGCCTTCAAATTTTAGTTTAGCAAGCGTGAAGGTCAACAAGAGAAAGCTTTTCATTTTTAGAGGGTCTGAAAAGGGCTTAAAAGAAGACCCATCATGTTTTGGGAGTCTTAAGGGTGAGTTCAAGTGAGATAATGCATCATGCAAATGAGGCTCATACTCGTAATCAGGAAAAACTAAAAATGACTCTCAAGCCTATAGTCATTAGTGAGAGCATGGACGCCAAAATGCAACCAATATCTACCTAGGCGTCCATGTACAGGCAGGATCTACCACTAAATTACGACATTTCTAGAGCAAAAAGAGGGTTTCATGTCGCAATTCGGTGGGATCGATCCTATGGCAAAGCAAAAAATACAATGAGGTGCAACCAGTGGAAGTGGAAACCTATCTTATATGCACAAAGTTAAAAAAAATGACTTTTCACCAAAAGACCTTTAAAATGACCCAAATTGCCAAAAAAAATCCAAATACCCAAAGTAACACTTATTGTAACATCCCCTAAGAAACTCTTGAACCATATAAAATTATTTTTAGATTAGAAAAAATGACAAAGGGGTCCAAAAAACGACAAAAAGTGGCCAAAAAGTCTATAAATAGAAGCTGGCAGCTCATTATCACCATTGCTAATTGAGAAATTGACTAAAAGCCAAAAATACCCCTTTGTGAAAAGAGTTGATTCTGGGAGCTTAAGTGGACAAAACGAACTTCCGCTTGGACCAAGTAAGTACATACTAACCCCTCTTGCATTTCAATTCTTCCTTTAAGCATTTAATTTTGTTTTTTGGAGGGGCGTCGACCTTTAAAAAGGTCAACCCTACGTATATGCGGGTTATCCTATGACAGCCTGCATTTGCACGCGGGCAAGAGAAAATTTTCACACGTGCACACATGAATGTGCACACTACAGCCCATGTGTACCCTCCATTTTGTGGAAAAAAATCAACAAAAACAATAGCTAATCCCTCATGAACTTGTGAATTGCAGGATGTATGTTCACTGGAGAGAGAGAGCATGAGGACATTGATATTTTGGTCGACAAGGACCCTGATGCTCTTGCAGCATTGTTTCAATGTGGTTTGTTAAAGTTTTTCCATTGTCCTTTCATGCGGGCACAACTTAGGCTACTGAAGGCCTTGGTTGATTATTGGAATCCTAACGCAGAGGCCTTCATGCTTGAGGGGCAGTCATTGACTCCAACGACCAAGGATATCTACTTTCTGACTGGCCTCTCAAGGAAAGGGGAACTAGTCAATTTTTGCACTTTTCCCTCCTGGCCTCACAACATAGCGGAGTTGATTGGAATCCATTGTGAATCCGGCATAGACAAAACAGGCACACAGGTGCCGATAAGCAAGATTTAAAACTTATCACTGAAAGTGATAGTGTTTCTCATTGGGCGGATCATTGGATCTACATCTTTGCATCAGGCTTCCTAGGTGCACATGAATTGTGTGGTTCAGTGCTTAAATGCACAATTTTTTGACTGGAGCACCACATTGCTAGATTGTATGAAGAGGCAGCTAACAAAGTGTTGAATGTGGAGACACAGAAACTTTGGGTTTGTGACTATTCTTTGTGCTTTCTTCTTCTTCGAGAGTGCCTAGTTTCAGTCCTAAAGATATGATACGAGGGCACGAGGCCTCTCACCCCGCACTATGCAGATGGGCAGCGATGTTGCCACGATAGGGGGGAGGAAGGACTATTGAGGCCTTCGACGATAAGTTTTTTTCTTTGTGGGTGTGACAAGTTCCAGACATAGAGGACTACCCCTATGTCGGGATCAACTTCCCTGGAGATCCTGAGATGATGGTACCTATTGGAGAGGAGAGAGGAGAGATGGGTAAGTTTGTTTTTTGTTTTTTGAAGATATTTAATTTTTATTCTTTTTCAAATATATCATTTTGTTTTGTATACCAGAGTATCTAACACGTATGTCTTTGTTATGTGTAGACATGGGGCCAGTGCATCTAGCAAACTTTCCGAGGACAAGGCGACATCCTCGACTAGAGGCGGGACCAGCCACAACTGGTGGACCAGCAATAGTAGGGGGACTTCCAACAGGGGAGGCTGAGAGAGTTTTGAGACGGGTAGAGCGGAACCTCACCGCACTTACTCGGACAGTCCCCATGGAGGATATCGAGGATCTACCACCATCCATGTAGACTCACATTGTTGGGGTACCACAGACCTGGGTCCATCTTTTTCGACGTCGGCCTAAGGCCGTTGTTCATTATGGCGGGGCCAACAGGCCCCACCCTTAGCTTGGACTGAACTTATTATGTACCGAGGGAACCTTTCATATATTTTTGAGGGCATAAGCCCCGTGACTCTTTATTGAACACATATTTTTGAGGTGCTCGCGCCTGCTTATGTACTCTGACACTTTGCAATATATATATGTGTATTTACATATTTTTGTGTTTTATGAATCAAATTTATTTTTGAATGTATTTACATGTGTGTGTGTGTGTGTTTCTTACATGTGTGCAAGATGCCAATCTAATATATGATTAGCTAGAGTATTTGTAACTTGATTTAATCTCCTAGGAAAATGGATATACGTAATGTAATAAAATCTTCGTTCTAAGAGAAGTACCCTAAGGAACCATCGGTGTAGAGTTCATGAACACGATAAACTCCATTTAATTGAGACACAACCAGATGAGCATCTAAATAGACCTAGAGGTGAGAGATACCAAGCGACAAAGAGTCATGAAGCAACTCAAGAACTGTGATGTATTCGGCGACATTGTTTGTGGTGTCACCTAAATAGATACCTCCTAAAGATAACAACTGGCCCTGAGGTGTGAAAATCACCCAAGTTGCAGAAGCAAGCCTCCGAGTGTGCCAACTAGCGCCATCTGTGAACCCAACAAACACCTCTGATTCACTTGACATCTACCACAGTGAAAAAGATAACATCAAAAATGACACGTTCATAAAACCAAAAGACAAAACTAAAAGTAATAGTACAAAGACTATACATATGTTACAAAAAGTCACCCAAGGCGACCCACCTATGATTAATACTTCTTGAGGTAGAGCCCATTTCTAGGATGTTCCAAAACATTTCCCTCAAATTCCACCAGATGATAAGCGCCCTTCTGTAGTACTTATTTTACGATGAAAGGTCTGCACCACATGGGTTTGAACTTTCCTGCCCCCAGGGGGTCCTTATCTTGGTCATAGACCAGGACAAGGTCGCCTTCAGAGAAAATCCAGGGATGAATGGACCAATCATACTGACAATTTACTTTTTGTTTGTGAGCCTCGTTAGACAAGGCTGCATCACAACGTTGCTCATTGTGCTGCTCGAGGTATAGTAAACGCTCTTCAAGTGATGAAGTGTCTGGCAATAACTATACTGCCAACTTTAGAGATGGGATCTGGCACTTTATGGGTAAGACTGCTTCCAGCCCATAAACAAGTTGAAAAGGTGAGAAACCGGTTGTAGTCTTAACAGAGGTTTGGTAAGCCCATAATGTCGAGTATAACATCAAATGCCAATTTGACTTGGCTGAATTGATCGTTCATTGTAGAATGGTCTTAACAGATTTATATATAGCTCCCACCTGACCATTCTCTTGTGGGTAGTAGGGTGACGAATGTTCTTTCCGCAACCCAAGATTTGACGTTAAATTGGTCATCATTTTGTTCTGAAAGTGACTGCCATGGTCAGTGACAAACTCTCTCGGGACGTCAAACCTTGCTATTATCTGGTTGAACAAAAAGAGAGTTGTTGTCCCCCCATCATCTTTGAACATTGGCATAGCTTCGACCCACTTGGTGAAGTAGTCTACTGCTACGATGATATAGTGGTTCTCCCTTGCTAAAGGGGGGTTGCATGTAGTGTAATCAATCATCTATTTAGTGAAGGGACCAACGGTAATAATGGGAAACATGGGAGTGCAATATGCCCTCATCTTCCGAGAGAAGATCTAACACGGGTGGCACTTCTTGACCAATTCAACACAATATTTTATTAATGTCGGCCAAAAGTAACCAGCTCGTAGAATCTTTTGGGTCGTTGCCAACCCAGAAAAATGACCGCCACATGCTCCAGTGTGGCAATCGTTAAGCACAATTTTCACTTCTTCATGAGTGAGACATCTGTGAAGGATGCAGTCTACACCTCGACGATACAAAGTGTCCTCGAGTATGAGATAGTTATTGGCCTGATGACATATACGACGATGCTCATCATGAGAAGAAGAGGTGGGGCACTTCAAAGTCTGGAGATAGACAAGCACATCTCCATACCAAGGGTTGGAACATGCAATCAAAAACATGTCTCCTTTGATAGGCGACTCATCAGGTATAACATCACCTGATTCAACCGGAAGTTCCGATATGATTTTTGCGAAGACCAACAACTTTTTTTATTTTTCCAAAACGAAATCCAAGTCGAATTACTGGAGGATATCAATCCATCTACTGATCTTTCCACCGATGACGTGTTGTGTCAATACGTACTGAAATGGATTCACAACGGTAATGACGGTGGTCTTGCGAAACAATATCTAATGACGGAACCGTTGGACAACATGGATTGCTACCAATGCAAGTTTTTCAATGTGAGAATAATTGATTTTCGATCCAACCAGGCCTCGACTCAGGTAATAAATCATGTATTCTAAGAGAAAATCATCCTCATGAACTAAGACCATACCGATGGTTGACTCTGCAGTGGCCAAGTACAATAGGAAATCTTTATTATAATTGGGTGGACGAAGCAAAGGGGTTGATGTGAGGGTGCATTTCAACACTGTGAAAGAGCGTTTAGTGGCTTCATCCCAATGGAAAGGAACGTTCTTCATTAATAAATGCATAAAACCCTTTTTGATCTCGACATAGTTTGCGATGAAACGTCGTAAAAAGTTCATTTTTCCTTGCAGAATCTGAAGCTGAGGGATGGTGCACGAGGGGGGGAAATTGAACTATTGCCTCAACCTTTAGAGGATAGACCATGATCCCTATTGTCGAAACTATGAAACCTAGCAGACAACCCAATGTGACGCAAAATCTACATTTGTTTGGATTCAAGAGGATTCGGTAGTAGCGACATCGTTCAAGGATAAGTCAAAGGTGTGTAGGATGATCAACTCTCTTTCGAGATCGTGACGCTAAATCATCAAGATAAGCCTCGACTATGTGTTTGAGGTCGTGGAAATAAAAATACATGGCCCGTTGAAACGTAGATCCATCATTTTTTAGACCAAAAGGCATATTTTGATAAGTGAATGTACCCCATAGACAAATGAAAGCGGTTTTGTGTTGGTATCCAGGCTTGATCTGTATCTGATTGTATCTTGAAAATCCATCCATGAAAGAAAAGGCCTCACAACCTATGCATTCATCGACAATCTGGTCAATAAATGGCGTGGGGAAATTGTCTTTTGGACAAGCCTTGTTCATATCACGGAATTCCGTACATATGTGAATCGTACACTATTTTTTATTGACTGGCACTGGATTCGACACCCATTGAGTCAATTGGATGGGGTAGATGAAACCATCTTTAAGTAGTTTCTCTACTTCAGCCTTAATAGTTTTTGCTTTCCTAGGATTGACCGGATGAAGCTTCTGTTGGACCGGCTTAACATCAAGATAAGTCATGATTTCATGTTCGACGATTCTTGAATCTATGCCTGGCATTTCCTCGTAAGACCAGACAAACACGTCGCGAAATTCTTTAAATAAATCTGTGTAGATTTGAATCTCCTTGGGGAAGCAGTCTACTCCAACGAAGATATTATCCACGAAGCTAGGGGTTCTGGAGATATTGATAGGTATTGTTTCAACTATTGTTGCCATATTTCCTTTGGCGTAAACTGGGTGTGTTGCCAAAGGATTGATAGGACAAGATTTATCTCCATTCATAGTCAGAGTGAATTCACCTGCTTCAATTCGTCTTAACTCTAGGAGGAAGTAAGATCTATGATGAAGATCATCCCAGGGTATTTCTAGACTAGTCATTGCCTCAATAATTGCCTCGTGTGAGGGAAAGAGTAAGTCTAAAGAATCTGTATCAGCAATGGAACATTGCGCCCAAATAGGCTCGAGCATCGGATCTATCTCTTATGCGAGAGTCGGGTCAAGGTCGATGGAATCTTGTTGAATAATCAAGTATGAAAATTTTGTCATGGACAAAGGCATGGCCATGCCATGGTACTCTGTCCCTTCCATCGTGGCTGATGGGGAAGGAAGATTCCATGGATCATTAAAGTATATTGTGCTAAACGACGAGAGTTGAAAAATTTTGGCCCGAGGTTGGTCGGGGATAATCGACATGAAATGGACATTGTCAGTCGAAGATGGGTAATCGAAAGTGTCCATCAAATATGGGAACAAACCAACATCTACTTTGACAATGTTGGGTTGAGGGTTATCAATCATCGGGACCGTGGAGACTCCTGATGAAGGGTCAGGATGAGAGAAGGATAATTAATCAATGGTCACGATCTAGCCCTCGTGTGGAAACAGAAAGACCTAGAAAACTATCGCGACCACTGCTTGCATAACATAGGTCCAACTCCTTCCTAACAAGAGATTATAGTCTAGATACGCAACGACCACTTTGATTTCAACGCACATAGTTATCCCCCTTAACTACACGGGGAAGGAGGGGATGATCCCATGTGGCCGAAAATAATGATCGTTGAAAGTTGTAAGAAGAGTAGGTGACAGAGAGAAAACAGGTTGGCCAATGGCCTTCCAACACGCCAAATACATCATGCATTTCGAGGCACCCTCATCAACCACTGTGCGGAAAATGTTCCAAGTAAAATTTTTCGTGGTGTAAGCCACTACTATCTGAAAAGATACGTGGTAAGGAAGACGAGGTTTTAAGTTGGCTGTATCAAGAATGATCGTTCCCGGATTATAACTATTAGTAGATCCTAAGGCAGCTAATAGATCCTTTCTCTGGGAAGGGAAACTACGGAGGACTTCCAAAGCAGACATTGCACAAGGGTTTTGTGACAAATCCTCCACCATAGAGTAGTTTTGGGCAGCCCTTGCATTCGAATTGTGAGAAGCTTTCTTGAGTGCACCTTTTGGGATGCATGTCATTGTTTTTCCCAATGTATTCTCAATATGGAGGGGAAGATATGGGTTTTCATCTTCTTTACTCTTCTCAGAGGTGCTTGGCATTCCATAGTCGTGTGTCCCAGTTGTTATGTCAACGTTACCTTTCATCATGTATACATTCACGGATGAAGGATTACTCGAAGACAGGGGGGGTCCCTGACTTGCCCCCTCGGTGCTCGAAGAGGCTTTGGTTAGGTTTTTCCCATGTGGAAATGGGTTCCTTAACACAGTAGGTTCTTTTTTTGTCAATACTTTTGGGCCTCCGCAAGCCGAGGGCACTAATGTGTCGGGTGGTCCTCCTTGCAAAGATTACAAGGATACTTCGACTTCTTCTTTTCAGTGTCACCCCTGTCAGCATTATCGGTGGGTTTTTTATCCCCCTTACCCTTCTTTAGTTGTTTCTTCTTTCTGTCAGGCTGCTGGGTGGCCTTTGGGTTTGTCGTTTACACACTGTGTACATCCGATTTTTGGGTAGGGGGAACAACCGAACTGGTGGCCTGGTTCGCCGCTGTCTGTTGTATCGACAATTGTTGCAATTGATTTGATAATGGATCAACAGGCTTCGTTTGTGCTGAACCAATAATGCCATCGTCATGTGGTCCAGACCTCTATCTAGTCTTGTCACGTATTGACCTCGGTGCATCTGGAAAATTTTTGTAAAGTAAACTAGACTGAGAGTAAATCAGCTCTAGCTGTTGATCTCTCATTATCGCATCTTCCTAGGAAAACCACAGATATTGCGACGTCTTTAGACAACTGGGGTACCAAATACTTAAGGAACCACTCTGCAAGATGTTGTTGTCCATAACCAGGGTTTCCCCTGACTGAGACGGCAGCTGACGATAAAGTGTTGTGACCAAACGTGCCGAACAAAGGGAATGGTGTCAAACCAACCAAAATGTTATAAGAAGGGAGTGCTTGACTACCTGCTCCAAACAAGTTTACGTTTGGCCCAGTTGAGTGTTGATGAACACCGTTGAGCAAGGGGGACAAAGGGGGTATATGACCCCTGTCGTAAGGCAAAATGATAAAGGGAGTTGAAGTGCCCCCCATAGATCCTTGCAGAGGAGCATTGGAACTCCCTACCCCTAGACCTAAAGTCTGTAGAGTGGAGGAGAAAAGTACAATACTTGTACCGAAGCCAGGCATCTTGTATGAGAACGGAGGGCATGTCGCATGCTGGGTAAACAGAGCAGTGATGGCCACCATAGACGGAATCAGATCGTTGCCCAAGGTAGAAGTGGTCAATACCATAGTGGCTCAGACTAGTGATGGTTAGTTAGGAGGTGGAACACCCCCTGTAGTGACAGTCATGGAGGGAATATGAGTATTTCCTGAAGAAGTAGCAGCGTTTAGTTCCAAATATTATAGGTTATTAGGTTGAAATTATCTAGAAAAAAGGAAAAAAAATTATGGTGGAAGATGCACTTTCAAGAAAAGAAGAAAAGATAGAGGGATTATTTTTTGTTACTTCCATTTCATAATCTAATTGGGTGGAAGAAGAAAGGATGGAATGGAAACAATATCAACATGCATGCAAGGTCATTCAACAACTACAAGAGCCCACAAGTGCATTAGATAAATTTGTGTGGAAGAATGGTTTATTGTGGTATCAAGATGACTTGTATTTATGTAATAATTCCCAAATCAAACAGAGGGTCCTTTTGGAATTTCACACTTCTCCTATAGGCGGACATTCAAGGTTCTTGAAAAATTACCACAAGATCGAGGACTTTTTCTAGGAAGATCTTAAAAATGATGTTGAAAATTTTGTGGTTGAATGTGTGATTTTCCAATAAAATAAGGGAGAAAAAATCCAGACCCCAAGTCTCCTGCAACCATTACATATACCAAGTCAATGTTGGGAAGAGTTTTTAATGGAATTTATTAAACGTCTACCCATTTTGGAAGGAAATATTGTCATAATGGTAGTAGTGGGTTGTCTCACAAAGTATGCCCATTTTTTCTCCCTTTCTCATCCTTTTAAAGGAAGTACAATAGCTACAACATTCATGTAAATAGTTCAAAACTACATGGAATCCCCAACATCGTTGTAAGTGATAGAGACCCAATTTTCACTAGAAATTTTTGGATTGAATTATTTTCTTGTTTGGGTACTCAATTGGCTCATAGCTCCTCTTACCATCCTCAATCCGATAGGAAAATTGATATTGTGAATAAATTTCTAGAAGGGTACCTTTGTTATTTTTTATCTAATAAATAAACCTAGTGGTTCAAGTGGTTTTCCTTGGTAGAATGGTGGTACAACACATCTTTCCATTCTTCATAAAAAATATCCCCATTAATGGCACTTTATGGATATCATCCTCCATCCATCAAATCACCCTTGGGGCAAGCAAAGGTTCAAGAAGTGGAGGACCACATAGAGCACCAACAACAATTTCTCAAACTATTGAAGGACAACTTGGTTACATCAACAAATAGGATGAAACAACAAAAATATCAACATCGCAGTAAAAGGAAATTTGAGGTGGGGGGTTGGGTATTTCTGAGGATACAACCATACAAACAAATGTCTCTCAAGAAACAAAAAAGGACAGTAAATTATCACCCAAGAATTTTTTTTCCTATAAGGTGTTGCAGAGGATTGGA
>JASDQU010374866.1:95532-106553 GCA_032191745.1 Picea mariana | reverse complement strand
AAAAGCACGCCCCTTCGAAGTTCATCAAGAAGCTCGATAAAATTCCCTTGGTCCAGATCGAAGGAAGCTCTGGAACCCTCGCCCTAAAATTTTTAGACCATTCTCTCATTGTACAATTCATTGGAATCTGGTCGTCGTCATGAGCAATGGAGATCTGGATCGACAAGAACTGGGAGCCCCATTTGAAAGGTAACCTCTCTCATTTTCTCTATGGAAGATGTTTTTTCTCTTTTTTATTCGAAGAAAAATCAGACTGGGACCTCATCTTCAGAAGCGGCCCATATTTCATGGGCTCAAGAGGTATGTACCTTAACATTTGGACCCCATATTTCAGTCCAAAAAATGACATTCCCAATGCCATCCATGTCTGGTTTCACCTACATTTCCTTCCTCTTCATTGTTGGAATGACGAAATGATTCGCAACATAGGAAACACCCTAGGAAAATTCATAGATAGAGTTGAACCAAAAGACGGTCTCCAAGCCTTTGCACGAATTTGTGTGGAAGTTGACCTTGAAAAAGGACTACCTAAAGTTGTAAATCTCACTCTGGACAATTGAACTTATCTGCAACAAGTTGACTACGAACAGTTACCCTTCAAATCTAAAGTGTGTCATGAATATGGAAATTTCGCAAAAGACTGTCCAAAATCCCCTCCCAAAGTTCCTCTTGAAGAGACATAGCAATAGCAGCAACCCAAAAGGAAAAATCATCCTCGACAGAGAGAAAACCCCAAATCCCCTCCTTCTTCCCCCTCTTCCTTTGCTTCTGAGCCATCTCAAGATCTAGATCCCCCCATCCTCCTAAAACTCACGAAATAATCCTTGAAGAGCCCCCTCCTTCGCTTCCCTAGTCCATCCCTCCTCTTGTTCCTTCCGCAAACCCCTCCTCTCCCCCCCCTCCCTCGATTCTCCCTTCCCATCTTGAAGAAGGAGAAACAAAAGAAAGTTCATAGGAGGGCTCGGAATCAGACTCCCACACCTCCCCAATCAATAAAGTAGGCTGAAGATCCAATATTCAAAAGCATGAAGCAAAAGCCAGAAAAGAGATTGAACTGGGAAAGAAGACAACTTTAGATGTGCATACCAAGAAAGAAACAAGAAATACAAGAAATAAAGGTGGACTCAACCCCCACAAAGGGGGAAACTCCAAGTCGTCTAAATGATCAAATCCATCTATTGTAATTGTAGGGGACTAGGGAGACGTCACAAGCTCTCATTGATACATGACCTAATTAAGCCAAAAAACCTACAAGTCCTTCTGCTCGAGGAGACAAAACTAAAGGATGATGACATCCTTCAAGAAATCAATTACATATGGCGTGCATGCAAAGAAGTAGCAATAAGCTCGAGAGGAGCCTCGATATGCATCTGTACTCTTTGGAATCCAAGAAATTCCAACCTACAAAGTTGGCAGTCCACGACCCATTGGATTCAAACAACTATGCTTCATCATCCCACTGGTAAGACCTTTTCTATTTTTAATGTGCACATGCCTTCCATCTACCATGAAAAAATATATTGTTGGAACTCTCTTGAAGATTTATGTGATCATTTTGACTACAAATATCTCATATTTGCGGGATATTTCAACACCATTCTTCACCCTAAAGAAAAAAAAAGGTGGCTCTATATTCATGGACCCCTCAAGAGAACACTTTGATGATGTTATCTCCTCTTTCAATCTCATGGACATTAAACCTGGAAATGGACATTTTACTTGGTCGAATAGATGTGTGGGACCAGGCCACTTTTTTTCCCGCCTGGATCGGTTCCTTCTCGACACCTATTTACTTGATGACTCCCTATCCCCTTCCTCTCATATCCTCCTTTGGTTTGTCTCAGATCATCGTCCCATCTCCCTCTTTCTCTACCCCTCTGAAAACTTCAGCCCTATCCCCTTCAAATTCAATCCTCTATGGATCTATGATCCTTCCTTCTTTGAGATTGTCTCATCTGCATGGAACTGTTGGATAAAGGGCTCTCCAAACTTCATTTGGGAACAGAAACTCAAAAGAACAAAGAACTTGCTTAAATAATGGGCTAAATCCAAAAAAGAAAAAGATTTAGATAACAAAAATAAGAAAATCAAGGTGATAGAAGAAACCAGAAGCAAAATGGAAAAAGAAGTAATCACCCACTCTCTTCATTAAGGAACATCAAGATTTCAAAGAATATCAAAAAATTATGCACACGGAGGAAGAACAATGGAGGCTCAAATCAAGAAGTCTATGGATCAAAGCAAGGGATTGAAATATCAAATATTCTCAAAGACAACACAATCCCAAACTCTAGAGAAACAAAGTATCTAATATCACCAGAGAGGATGGGACCAAAATAAATTATTTCTGCCAAATCTAGGAGGAATCAAAAATACACTTTGAGAACCTTCTAACTGAGAAAGGGAATGTCAACCTCAGCATTCAAGAAGACCTGTTAAAAAACATTATGAAACTTATTGAGCAAGAAGATAACATCAAGATGATCAAAAGTGTTAGCATATAATCAAGACAGACCTTCTACAAATGATCAAATATGTACAGAAATATGCAAAAAATGGTGGAAACACAAACACCACTTTCCTAGCTCTCATCCCAAAGGAATCAAACACCTCCTCCTTCTCCAGATTCAAACCCATTTTCCTTTGTAACCTCTCCTACAAACTTATCTCTAAAATCCTAGCCAACCACCTCAAACCTCTTCTCCATAAGCTCATTTCCCCCAACCAAAGTGGTTTTTTTGAGAAAAGGAAAATGATTGATAATATCATTCTAGTATAGGAAGCAATTCATTCAAGCGAGCAGTGAGGGGATCAAGGTATGATCATTAAAATAAACATGGAAAATGTTTTTGATAGGGTCAGACATAGCTTCATGTTTTTTGTGTTAACAAGGTTTGGCTTCAACCCAGAAATACTCTCATGGATCTCTTCTTGTATATCAAATCCCTGGATTTCCCCGCTGATAAATGGTAGGCCTACTGAGTTATTCAAGAGCTCTCAAGGATTGTTCCATGGATTCCCTTTATCCCCCCTCCTCTACATCTTAATGGAAGAAGCCTTGGGAAGGAAACTTGAAACAGATCACATCAACAAAGAAATCAATGATATAAAAATAACTCGTGGTGTGAAAAGAATAAACCACTCGTAATTTGTTGATGATACCCTCCTAATTGGTGGGTCCTCTATCACCATAGCTAAAATATTCAAAACTACTCTGGACAATTTCACCCACATCTCTGGGGGACTCATCAATAGTGCCAAATCCAAAATCTATACTTGGAAATCCTCTCCAAGAGCAACCCAAACCATTGCCAATATTTTTTGTTTCCCCCTCATTGAAAACTTTCAAATACCTTGGCATTCCCATCTGCCTCAATTCCCTCTCCAGTTCCACCTGGAACCAAATTTTGGATAAAATAAAGATCAAATTTAATCAATGGGGCTCCCTCTGGATTAATCTAGTAGGTCAAGTTGTTCTTCTAAAATTTGTTCTCTCTGCTCTCCCTATCTTTCAATTATCTACACTTCTTGCTCCTCAAAGCATCAAAAACTCCATCTCTCGATATTTGAGATGCTTTCTTTGGGAAGGGGGAAAGAATGATACTAAAAAGTTCCATCTTTTTAATTGGAACACAGTCAAAACTCCTAAAGTTAACGGAAGAATGGGCATCAAAGATCTAAATCTCTGCAACCTTGCTCTTGGCTCAAAAATTTTATGGAGGCTAATCACTGGAAATTCAAAATGGTGGAAAATAGTTCTACTGAAAAAATACTTAGCAGGGGACAGAATCAGGTGCTTAGATCCTCAACTGTGAACTAGGAGAGGATCTCCCATTTGGAATCTTCTCTCAGCCTCCATCCCTCTTGTTCAAAGTCATCTCAACTGGATACCAATAAATGGGAAAAGGATTATGATCGGGATGGATAGCATTATGGGGAACCCACCAATTTGGCAACATATTCGACTTCGGCCTCTTCTCATTTGGTTAAATTCGCAAGGTCTTAAATCTATCTTTGACATCTCTGATTGGAACAACGAATCAGGGCAATGGATTGGATGGAAAATCGATAATATCCTAGTAAATTTTCAGGAAGAGGCCCAATATTTAAAACTCCTCTTGCATGATTGTGCTCCCATTCACATTCTCTTTAAATATATAAGAGGCTAGGGAAAGGGAGATTATTCTATCAAGCATGGGTACAACTTCCTTTTAGCTCAGGTGGATCTTCCTCCTCAAGAGAAGATCTGGAAAAACATTTGGAATACGGACAATCCTCCTAAGATAAACTTCTTTAGTTGGCTTGTTGCTCATCTTCTCAAAATAAATTTAAATGACCCTTTCAGATGAGAACTATGTTGCAGTGCCCTGGAAACCTCTCAACACCTCTTCCTTCAATGCCCCTTTTCAAAAGTACTTTGGAAGGTTGCCCTCCTAAATCTACATCGAAAAATTCGATGGCCTTTTCATCCTAAAAAATTATTCAATCATTGGCAAGCTTCCTATAGACGCTTTATCCTTAAAAATCCATTTTCAACTCTCTTTTCAAAGCCCTCCCTAAGTATATATGTTGGAAAATATGGCTTTCCCATAATTGAGCTATCTTCTCAAACCTCTGCCCTCCCCCTGAACTTGTAGCTAAGAAATCTTTGTCCCTCCTCACTGAGTTCTTCCTCTCTAAGTCTAAACCTCTCAATCGCCCTCCCTTACCGATGAGGAAACCTCATGGTTAAAATATTTCTTCCCCTATGTTCCCCTTACCCCTTTTATTCCTCCCTCTTCACCCAGATCTTCCTGGTAGATTCATTTCGATCTCAAGTTCTTCCATTGGAGCAACAAGCAATTGAGACACTCTCTTTACTTTGATGGCACCTATAAAGGAAACCTCGGGGTGGAAGGAGCGGGAGGGGTAATTCTTTGGCCACAGGGAAACAAAGTCCTCTATTTTCATTAGAGTTTGGGAATAGCTTCAAATAATCAAGAGAGATATTACGCTATGTTACAGGGTCTCCTTCTTGCCAAAAAAATGAACATCCACTCACCCTTAGTCATTGGAGACTCCAAACTAATCATCAACCATGCACGGAAAGGAACCCACACAACCAATATCTATCTCAAATCCATCTCCCACCGTATCTACTTAGCCTCCCAATCCTTCCATAAGATAATCTACTTCCACGTATTTAGACACAATAACAAGGATGTTGATGAGCAAGAAAACCTAGCCATAGCTAAAGAGTCGGGTATGTTTTATGTTAATAATCTCCTCTCCCTCAGTCCTATCCCTTGACGTTGATGTTGATTTCATTTTTTCTCCTCATCCCCTACTTGTGGTATGGGGCCACCTCGCTCCTCCATCTCGGCATCTATCCTTGATCCTCATGTCGCGTGCCACCCCTTTTCATCACCTCAACACTTCACCATCTCATGCCACCCTCCCCTCCTTCTTAACTCCCCTCGGATGTGGAAGTCTCATCACCTACATACCCCCTAAATCCTTCGCCTTTTCTCTCTGTATCTGGACTTGGATCCCTTTCCGCTCATTTTCTCTAACGTCACCTTGATACTTTGCTTCCTCTATAGGAATTAATGATCACATTTCAGTTAGCAGATCAGTTCATCTTAGCTCGTGCGTGCATCCTCTCAAAGTTACACCAAATCGCCTTTTGTACTTCACATGGGAGATGGATAAATCTTGTTTTACAGCCACTTTGGCACTCCAAGCAGTCACCATGTGCATTTCCACGCTCATCTGGGAAGATGCCTTCTCCTCCTCCAAAGCCATCGGTCTCTTCGTTCTTCTCCCAGAAAAGGATTTCAATTCCAAGAATATGAGGCGGAATCAAAGAGGATGACGAGCAATCATATATGAGGATCACGATGATCTGGTTAACACAGTCCAAACTCTCCAAATTCATCTCATAGGTTTATCAGCACAGGTTTTGTCTATCATGGAAATCATCGTTCAACAAAGAACTGACCAACAGAGTAGCTTGCAGACCTACAATTCATTGTTGGACGAGCTTCCCCCTCAACTTCTCCTTTTGCTTCTCCAGCGATCTATGATGAAGCTTCTTCTTCGGGGCCCAGGAACCAGAACTTGGACTTAAATGTCTCTCTGCAGCAGCCATAAGATGAAGAACCCGACGATCAAGATGAGCACAATCTTTTTGAGTAAATGTGTTAGGCTCTTTTTGTAGAATTTACTCTAGAAAATGTAGCCAAGAGCAATTCAAAAAATCTCTCCAATGGCACATCCCCAACTCTTGTCTAGAGAATATGGGGGAAACCAAATTTTGTTTTACTGTTCTTCTGGACTTATGATGTATACTCTCTACATTTCCACGCAGATTTTTAATATATCTTTTTTCCAGTCTCTGTTAAAAAAAATATTAAATAATAAATAAATAATATCAAATAATTAATAATTAATTAATTTTTTAATAAATTGCACACTGCATATTGTGCATTGCACATTAATAAATAATACCATACCTGTGAGGGGATATACCTATGTGGAGGTGTAGACAAATCGTCAAAGAAAAAGTCTTTGCACATAAGCAACAACGCATTGCACATTGCAATATTAAATAATTAATAATTAATTAGTTATTTAATATTAACTAATTATAACTAATCAATAAACAATTAATAAATAATATTAAATAAGTAATAAATAATCAATTATTTAATAAATTACACATTGTATATTGTGGATTGCACATTAATAAATAATACCATAGCTATGCAGGGATATACCTATGTGGAGGTGTGAACAAATCATCAAAGCAAAAGTATCTGCACACAAGCAGCAGAGCATTGCACATTAATAAATAATATCATCCTTATGCGGGGATATAACTGTGTAGAGGTACAAACAAATTTTCAAAGAAAAAGTCTTTGCACATAAGCAACAACACATTTTAATATTAAATAATTAATAAATAATTTAACCTAGGAGGGAAACATGACATTATTTTTGCATGGAGCATAGGCCATCTAACAAATACTCAAGTAGAAGTTTATGCACTCTTCCAAGGTCTGACATTGGCCAAGGACAGCGACATCCAACATCTCACATTGATTGGAGACTCTAAACTAATCATTTATTATGCAAGGAACAAAACTTTCCCAAAGAATCTCCTCCTTTGATCCATAATAACTATAAAATTCATTATGCCCCCCGGGGGGTAGCTCAATTGGCAAGTGTCGTGATATGAAGTGATATGAAGTTCCATGAGGTTTCGAGTTCAAATCCCCCTGACTTATCCTATGTGTCACGTAAGGGGAATCGTGGGCACACCTGGAGGTTATAGAAGTAGTAGTTGGATAACACGACCACGTGTAACGTGAGTACGTGCCCAACTAATTGTTGATTCTGCCAGACATAAAAAAATAATAATAATAAATAAATAAAAACTATAAAATTCATTATGAAAACAAGACTCTCAGGACAATTGAATTCTTCCACGTCTTGAGAGCAAGCAATAAAGAAGTTGATAGTCAAGATAATCATGCCACCCAACAACCTGAGGGGACACTTATAGTAAACAAGATTCTCCATAACACGATTATTCCATGATTAGCAACAAACTCTACTCTTCCTTTTGTTCAAAAGGAAAAGAAATCAAAGGACCATAAGTCCTAAAAGGGGAATAAATTTCACTCTATTAATCAGGCAATATTTGAAGAAGAATCATAAGGGGTCTTATCCCCTCTCAACAATCTGCCTTTGCTTTGGAACCTCATCCCATCTTTCCGCGTCACGAGCAGGAGTCTCATCACTGTCACCTTTTGGGAGCGTGGAGACCATGCATCACCTTAAATTCTTTTTAAATCCCTTGTTCCTTTATCAACCTTTCCCTCATTCCTTCCATCACCTCCCTCTGTGTGAAGAGATGTTTCACTCTGAATCCTCAATGGTCGAATACATAATAATGATTGGGAAATGAATAATGGTACCTTTAGTATAGTAGTATACAAATTTTGTTAAATGTGTAATGTTTCAATAAAGATTTTGGACACTCTGACTGTATGTATGTAGGGAAGAATTCACAAACATTGATAGACTCTTTAGTATCCCTCCTACAGGGAATTTTGATCAGAATATAATTAAACTCTGACATGATGTGTTATTTTGCTAGCCTTTGCCCCCCTTTTTTATAATCAAATTATTTCCCCTCTTCTTGTTAAAAAATAAAAAAATAATAATAACTAATATTAATAATTAATCAATAATTAATTATTTAATAAATTGCACATTGCATATTGTGCAGTGCACATTAATAAATAATGCCATACCTACAAGGGGATATACCTCTGCAGAGGTGTAGACAAATAGTCAAAGCAAAGTCTTTGCACATAAGTAGCAACACATTGCACATTGAAATATTAAATAATTAGTTATTTAATATTAAATAATTAATAACTAATTAATAAATGATATTAAGTCCCGAATGGGGTGCCACGTAGCAACGGGAGGCCACGTAGCATGCCCCAGACCTAAGCCATTAATATGGTAGCTTGGAACCCTTCATCTCATTCTTGAATGGAGGGAGGCCATTACTTCCTGCCGGGAAGGGGAGGTTAGCTCCCTCGCATGAGAAATATGGCGGCCACAAGGTATAATTGCAGTGAGGGGATCAGTACAGAGGTCATTTCGAGCCTTGGATTTTCACTCCCGCTCGAACGAGCTTGCATCCATTTCTCCCTTGTGGTCCATCACCCTGGCCTCTCTAAGAATGAGATCTGTGTCCAGTCGACTCTCATTGAAATTGCCCAGCGAATTATCAGCCTTCCTGGCTTCGCCATGCCAAGGGAAAGAGGCAAGTCAAGGCGTGGCCTATCTTGGTATAGTCTTGTTTTCTGACAGTAGAGAGTGCAGAGGCTGGATCATTCCCTATCCATTGCTCAAACTCAATGACAGGAGAAACCAAGAACATCGTCAATGGCATACGTTGAGAAGGATATTTCGGAGGAACCCATCCAGCTTCCACCAAAATACCTCCTCTTCATAGTGTCGAATGATTGGCACCCCCCCAAACATAATCTAGCAAACACAAGCACCCCAGCCACCATGGAAGACGCCACCTGTATAATTGAGGAGGAATTCCCAGAGGAATTCCTCCATTTGGACTATGTGGCCTCAATTCAGAACACGGACAGCCAAGTCGTGACAGTGGCAAAGGAGGTCAAGGCGATGGAGGCTATGCAAGCAACACCGGTGGACTTAGACACAGAGGTGGAGGGCCACCCAATATTGGCACCTCCACCACTCACGACTCTCCCTGATTTCTTCTAGTATCCACCACCTTTCTTCCATCCGCGGCAGCTTGAGCTCGTCTTCGAGCTAAGGAACCAGATGGTTGACCAGATACATAGGGACACCCTCATGCACCAAGGGATTGACATGCTCTATGATGCCTTCTCAAATGCACCAGCAGCTCAGTGTTGCCTGACCTATGCAAGGCCTTTTGTGCTCTAGCCCAGGGACAGCCCCTTCAGTGACACTCTAAATGACATTCCCCCTGGTGAAAATGTGTAATTTCTCTACTATAGTCACCTCGTACACTCTCATCTCAGCTCTATGTACTGCAATTATGTAGTTTTACAGTTTTTTCATATTTTTAAGTTGATAGTCTTTCTTAGATGCACAACATAGTTCAGCAAGAACTCAAATCCACCACCTGCTCGAGTTTCCGTTTGGCAGGGAAGATGGCGGATTGTTGTTTTGAATAATGACATCACAGTCTGCCACCTATTTCGATTTCCGATAATTTGGTGGAACAGGTGGCAGACTGTTTCCATGTGGAATTTTTGTACTCTAAAAAGCTAAGTAATAGGAAACTCCCCCTTTTTTATTTACAAAAAAAAAATGATATTAAGTAATTAATAAATGATTAATTATTTAATAAATGTGTAGTCTAAACATTCGACTTTTTGGAGTTTGTATGGGCATATTTTCCAACAATTTTTTACTGAAATCCGGTTAAAATTTGTTAGAACTCCATATTAGAGTGATTGAATTTGTATAATTTGAATTCCCTTATGGTTTTTCAGGGTGTTGAATCCATGTATGCATTCAAAAATGCAATTTAAACAATCAAAAATGGAGATTTCACCAAGATCTATTTCGCCCAATTCCGGTGAAAATTTTCAAAAAGTCGGATGTTTAGACAACGCCTTTAATAAATTGCACATTGCATACTGTGCATTGCACATTGCATAATGAGCATTGCACATTGCATATTGTGCACTGCACATTGCATACTGTGCACTGCACATTAATAAATAATACCATACCTATGAGGGGATATACTTGGGTGTGTGGAGGTGTAGACAAATCGTCAAAGAAAAAGTCTCTGCACATAATCAGCAACACATTGCACATTGCAATATTAAATAATTACTAATAATTTAATATTAAATAATTACTAATAATTTAATATTAAATAATTAATAATTATTTAATATTAAATAATTAATAAATAATATTAAATAATTAATAATTATTTATTATTAAATAATTAATAAATAATATTAAATAATTAATTATTTAAAAAATTGCACATTTCATATTGTGCATTGCACATTAATAAATAATACAATACCTATGAGGGGATATACATGTGCAGAGATGCGGACAAATTGTCAAAGCAAAAGTCTCCACACATAAGCAACAATGCATTGCATATTGCAATATTAAATAATTAATAAATAATTAGTTATTTAATATTAAATAATTAATTATTTTATAAATTGCACATTGCATATTGTGCATTTCATTTCACATTAACAAGCCTAGATCCATTTAACTCCAGATATATCAAGCATCAAGGTGGATCAAATCTCTCAAGGTGCAAACCTATAACCTTGCCTCAAGTTTTGCACTTTAAAAAAGGTTTGCACCTTGAGAGATTTGATCCCTCTAAGCGCTTGATAAATTTAGAGTTAAATGGATCTAGGTTGGTTGTTATTCATTTAAAACAATTATATATATAATGGATCCGACATAAATTTTAT
>JASDQU010374866.1:62303-80568 GCA_032191745.1 Picea mariana | reverse complement strand
AATTTAAGTGAGCCATGCACGAACTAGGTCGGGTGTACCTGCACCAGGCTTGTGGTCACCTCGACCCTCATGGCTCCCACCCACATCAATTTGCAAGGCCTTATGGAAGCTGGGATGATGGACCGTTCTCTCATTCCTCCCTGACATTTAGCTCGTCTGCTCCTTGGCCTTCTTTGGATCCTCCATAGCCTTTTTGCTTTGCGCCCACCCTCTCCTTCTTTGGTTCCGTTCTTCCAAGCTAGAAACATTCTCAGGGAGAGAGGAAAATCCAGGCGAGGCTCATTGTATTATAGTGCCTATACTAGACACAATCGTCTTCCCCCCACCCAGCTCACCCTCATCATCACCAGTCATCTCAGGAAAAACGATCCCCCCACCCCAATTCCCACAATTGACCTTGGCAGTGGCCCTCTCATGAAAGAAATGCCCCCTCTTGATCTTTTTGCCTCTTCACTCAGCCATAGCCCTAAAATCGACCCTCCTAGAGCCCACCCTCCAGACCATTACTAGGGCACCGATTCTTGAATGGTGAAGGAAGAAATTCCCCCCAGTTGGAAAGTGGCCACTCCCTTGAAATCAATAACAGCGATGGACACAGAATGGGATGCAGTGGACATAGCAAACGTAGCTGAAGTAGAGGACGCAGTGGAAGAAATGGGTGTGGATATGATGGAGGAACCACCTCCATCGACCCCAATTTGATTTGTAGAGGAGCACATTCAGCTCATCTTTGAGCTGCGGCAAAAAATGGATGAACAAGCCCATATCCAGAAATTCTTGGGACAACGCTTGGACCTCTTGATGGACGCGATGATGGCTGCTCCAGCTAACAAAAGATGTCCAACCTGTGGACAATTCTTTGTCCCAACCTATAGCGCCCAAGGACAACCGAGTCCAAGCTAGCTCCCAAGTTTTATGGTTTCTTTTTTCTTTAGTCATTTCCATAGAGAATTAAAATTATCTATCATGTTTTGTAAGACAGTCGGCCATGGCCACTACACAGTAGAACAGTCTGATCTTTTTTGTCAAAATTGTTTACAGTTACAGTCTTAGACATGTTTGATGGCCACCTGTCCTAGTTTCCCTGCTGTGGCAGGGCAAGTGGCAGGATCATGTTTTTGTATTGACACGTAATTATGTGAATACATTTTTTGTGCTCTTTTGTTTACAAAATATATATATATATATATATATATATATATTAAATAATTAATAATTAAATAAATTGCACATTGCATATTGTGCATTGCACATTAATAAACCAACATAGATCCATCTTAACCCTGGATCTATCAAGCACCGAGAGGGATCAAATCACTTGAAGTGAAAACCTTTAACCTTTACTCAAGTTTTGCACCTAGAGAGAATTGATCCCTCTCAGCACTTAATAGATTTGGGGTTAAGATGGATCTATGCTTGTTTAATACATTAATATTAAAGTATTATAAAATATTAATATTATAAAATATACTAAAATATTAAAATATTTTATAATATATTATGACCTTGACATATTTTGGTGATCTATTAATTGAAGCTAGGAAAAATCAAAACAAAACAAATTCAAACCAATATAAATTTTCTAATATATTAATATATTTTCTAATGTGTTAATATTATAAAATATATTAAAATATTATTATTTTAATGTGTTATGTTACATGAACATCTCCCCCATATTGGGTTGTAGAGTGTCTCTCGGCGCAATAATACCATACCTATGAGGGGATATACCTGTGTGGAGGTGCAGATAAATCGTTAAAGCAGAAGTCTCAAGCGCATTGCACATTGCAATATTAAATGACAAATTGTTAATTCAAAATTCTCCACACATAAGCAACAATGCATTGGTTATTTAATATTAAATAATTATGTGAGGGATATACTTGTGCGGAGGTGTGAATAAATCATCAAAGAAAAATTCTTCACACATAAGCAGTAGGGCATTACACATTGCAATATTAAATAATTAATAAATAATTAGTTATTTAATATTAAATAATTAATAAATAATAGTAAATATTTATTTCTTTTGTAAATAATTTGTTTGTATTGCCTTATAAAATCATCATAACAGTACACATGTCAATACATGAGCCAAAATTGACCACATGTTCTGCCAAACAGATGGAAACCAGAAAAGAGGGCCAAACGTCTTAATGTTTCTGTAGTCTAGGAAGGCATGAAGCCATGAACAAAAACACTAGATCTTCTATGATAATTCTGACAGAAAAATCCAGAGTGACAGAAGAAAACATTGAAATTAAATAGTGGGCGAACCTGGATTTCCTTCGTTACCATGAGGTTGAGGCCAGGTAGGAGCGAAAATGAACGACTAGGCGCATGTCCGACATATTTGTTTGTCTTGCTTGCCTGAAAGGGAATTAAACAACATATCCAAGCGAAAACTAAGGATGGTGTGTCGGTCTCTCCCATATCCCATCGCATAGAAAAGATAAGTTCTAAGTGTTATGGTGAGAGGCGGCATGTGCTAGTCCATTCTGGCTCTAGAGCCATGACGAGTGGAGTTTGACCGGTTGGAAGGGCCTCCTCATTATGCTCTATCGGAGGGATTTCTTCTTCAATTATGCAGGTTCCCATTGCCAATGCAGAGTCGATTCCTTGTGTAGAATGTCTAGAAGTGTTGGTCAGGTTTGAATGTCGGGGACTCTGCAAAGGAGGGAGGCCGAAGGGATTTGCAGTGGGACTACAAGTATCTCTTCCACGACATAGGCCATAAGAGGACCTTCATCCAGCCAATTCTAAGCAAAGGAAGGAGAAGGCATCACAGAAGGGATAATGTGGCTAACCAAGGAAGAGTGGGGCATGGAAGGAGGGGAAGAGGAACTCAAATTGCACTGTCGAGCCACAAAGTTGTAGTAAGTTGGTCTGCACTTAGGCTTATCTCTTTCCCTAGGCATGGCAGAGGGAGAGACGAGAATAGAAACCAAGAGAAAAGTGGAATAGCAGGAAAGGAAATAGTACAGGCAGACACATGAAGTCAAATACAAAACCAAAGCCAAATAATTGTTTTCATTTCTTACCTCCCAAATTATAGTCGAGTTGGGAAGGAGAAGTGCCAAGGGGGCTGAGTGAACATGGCTCATACGACTCGTACCATTCTAGGCATGTTTTTGTTGTTGCATTATGTGCTCCATTAAACCATCCTATGTATGTGATCATGTCGATTGAATGTTGCTCGTACCGCAAGGTCTAAAGGAGGGGGTGGCGGCAGGGGAAAATAACTCCTCATTTTGCATGGAATCCAGTTGTCACCCCATCTGGGGAAATAATAGTAAATAATTAATAATTAATTAATTAATTAATTATGTAATAAATTGCACATTGCATATTGTGCATTACACATTAATAAAAATAATACCATACCTATGAGGGGATATACCTGCATGGAGGTGCGAACACATCATCAAAGCAAAAGTCTCCGCAGATAAGCAATAACGCATTTCACATTGCAATATTAAATAAATAATAATTAATTGGTTATTTAATATTAAACAATTAATAATTAAAAACTACTTAATAAATAATATTAAATAATTAATAAATAATTAATTATTTAATAAATTACACATTGCATATTTTGCATTGCACATTAATAAATAATACCATAGTTGTGTGGGGATATACCTATGTGGAGGTGCAAACAAATCATCATAGAAAAAGTCTCCGCACATAAGTAGCAAAGTATTGCACACTGCAATATTAAATAATTGATATATAATTATTTGTTTAATACTAAATAATTAACAATTAATATTAATATTAAATAATTAATATTTATTTATTTAATAAACTACACATTGCATATTTTGCATTGCACATTAATAAATAATACCATACCTATGCGGGGATATACCTGTGCGGAGGTACGGACAAATCGTCAAAGAAAAACTCTCAGCACATAAGTAGCAACACATTGTAATATTAAATAATTAATAAATAATTTAACCCAGGAGGGCAACATGACATTGTTTTTGCATGGAGCATGGGCCATCTAACAAATAATCAAGCAAAAGCTTACTCACTTCTCCATGGTTTGACCCTGACCAAAGACAAAGGCATCCAACATCTCATGGTGATTGGAGACTCTAAACTTATCATTTCTTATGCAAGGAACAAAAATTTCCCAAAGAATCTCCTCTTTCGATCCATAATAACTAGAATTCATTATGAAATCAAGAGTATCATGACAATTTAATTCTTCCAAATCTTGAGAGAAAACAATCAAGAAGTTGACAGTTAGGATAATCATGCCACCCAACAGCCTGAGGGGACACTTATAGTTAATGAGATTATCCATAACATGATTATTCCATGATTAACAACAAACTCTTCCTTATGTTCACAAGGAAAATAAATCTAAGGACCATAAGTCCTAAAAGGGGCATAAATTTCACTCTATTAATCAAGCAATCTTTGAAGAAGAATCATAAGGGGTCTTCCCCCTCTCAAGAATCCACCTTTTCTTTGGAACCTCGTCCCATCCTTCCACGTCATGAGAAAGACTCTCATCATTGCTGCCTCTTGGGCCTGTGGTGAACATGCATCACCTTAAATTATTTTTAAATCCCTTGTGGCTTGATTGATCTTTTCCTCATTCCTTTCGTCACCTCCCTCTGTGCTAAGAGTTGATTCACTTTGAATCCTCAATGGCCATATACATAATAATGATTATGAAATGAATGATGGTACCTTTAGCATAGTAGTATAAAAAAATTGTGAAATGTATAATTTTTGCATAAAGATTTTGGGCATCTTTTTTAGAGTGTATCCTGGACACTCTGATTGTATGTATGTAGGGAAGAATTCACAGACATTGATAGACTCTTAAGTAGCCCTCCTACAGGTAATTTTGATCAGGATAGAATCAAACTCTAACATGATGTATTGTTTTGTTGTCCTTTGGCCCCCTTTTTTATAATCAAATTCTTCCCCCACTTCTTGTTAAAAAAAATTAATGAATAATTAATAACTAATATTAAATAATTAATTATTTATTAAATTGCACATTGCATATTGTGTATTGCATGTTTATAAATAATACCATACCTATGAGAGGATATACCTGTGAGGAGGTGCAGAAAAATCATCAAAGAAAATGTCTTTGCACATAAGTAGCAGCCCATTGCACATTGCAATAGTAAATCATTAGTTAGTTAATTAATAAATAATATTATCTCTATATCGGATGACAGGGAAGAGACTAGTCATGGGGTCGTTGTCCGAGATAGACCAACATGCATCCCCTCATCCTGTCGATGACTACCACCCTCCACCCACTGAAGTCGCCTCACCACATGCGACGTTATTACGCAACACTGATGTGTAATACCTGGTCGATGGCTCATTGTGGTTGTCACGCTCGTTCTCTGGTTATGATGATATGGTACCTATCATTCATCTGGTACGTCCCTCTTTTCCTTCACTTGATTACAGAAAATCCCTTGACTATTACTACAATTATCAACTCGTTCTTGACTCATTATAGCATTACCCTTACCTCTTTATCTAACTCGTTGACCTATTATTTTATCCCAGCTCCCCTTTGAATTTGGTCTCATCACATTTATTTCTCGTTACACATCCCTTCCCACCCACCCCTCTACATCACCCCCTCGATGTTGGTTTACTCTCCCCTCATCCTATCATCTATTTGCCTTTTCACACCGGCTTTAATGGCTCGTGGAAGCCACTCTCATAATTCTCGAGGAGGCTCTTCATATAGACAAAGGGGGCTCTCTAGTTCCCGTCTAGCCTCGGTAGTATAAGAATCATCTGAATCCTATCAAACCCATGCTCCTCCCCATATTCAGGCTGAGATAGACTTAGCAGAGGTCGATGTTTGCGTTCTGACACACTTTGTCTTAGATGAAGAGGCTCTTGACTCTGTTAGCTCATGGATACCGGACATTGGTAACATAAGATCACGGGTCTCCGAGTACTTGAAAACAATGGACATTTATTGGCACCTAAAGCTCTTGCTGGCCTGCATCATGGTTGATCGACAAGATGATAAGCTTGAGGTTCTACTACTGCTCGATGAAATTCAAGAACAACTCAAGCTCCACGACCACAAACTGATTTTGATGGCTAAACAACTGAAGGGTTTGGATCTCTCGCAAATTGAGTTGCCTCAAGCCCAAGTGCCTATAGATGAGGTCCAACCCTCTACTTAGTTTTTATGATTATCAATTTTTTCAGTTTGTTTTTTAGTCTAGGAGGCTTAGGGATCTCAGTCCCACCTCATAATTGTCAAAATAAGAAAAATCAGCAGCTAGCTTTTGATATAGTAGATAATATTATTCTTAGACATGTCCAGACTTTTAGTTTTAAAAGACATCCATTGCATATTACCACAATTATTTTGATGTATCGTTGTTGGTCTAGTTTCCCTAGTGGCAGGCCAACAACAATATTTTTGTATACTTTTCATATGGAAATATAAATAATCAAGATTATACACAAAATAATAATAATTATTATTATTATTATTTATTTAATAAATTGCAAATGTATATTGTGCATTGCACATTAATAAATAATATTGTACCTGTGAGGGGATATACTTGTGTGGAGGTGCAGAAAAATCATCAAAGAAAAAGCCTCTGCACAACAACGCATTGCACATTGTGATATTAAATAATTAATAAATAATAAGTTATCTAATATTAAATAATTAATAAATTATTAATTATTTAATAAATTGCACATTGTGTATTGTGCATTGCACATTAATAAATAATACCATACCTATGAGGGGATATACCCGTGCGGAGGTGTGTACAAATCGTTAAAGAAAAATTCTATGGACATAAGAAACAACGCATTACACATTGCAATATCGAATAATTAATAATTAATTAGTTATTTAATGTTAAATAATTAATAGATAATTAATTATTTAATAAATTACACATTAACTCACCTAGATCCATTTAACTCGAGATCTATCAAGCGTCGAGAAGGATCAAATCTCTAGAGGTGCAAACCTTTAACTTTTCCTCAAGTTTTGCAATGTAAAAAGGTTTACACCTCGAGAGATTTGATCCCTTTCAATGTTTGATAGATTCAGAGTTAAATGGATCTAGGTTGGTTGTTATTCATTCAAAGTATATATATATATATATATATATATATATATATATATATATGGAGTTGAATTATTATTATTGTTATTTTATTATTAATTATTAATTTATTATTATTATTTTAATGTGTTACGTTATATGTAACATCTCCCCCACATCTCGCCCACACTAGGTTGTAGTGTGTGTGTGTGTGTGTGTGTGTGTCTGTGTCTGTGTAAAATGAAGTGCACATAAATTTGTATTATTTTTATTATTAATTATTAATTTATTATTATTATTTTAATGTGTTATGTTACATGAACACCTCCCCCTTACTAGGTTGTAGTGTACATGTGTGTGGGTGTGTGGAGCTGACATAAATTTTTATTATTATTTATTATTAATTTTTTAGTTTTTTATTATTATTTTAATGTGTTATGTTACATGAACATTTCCCCCATACTGGGTTGTAGAGCGCCTCTCGGCGCAACCAAACTAGATCCATTTAACTTTGGATCTATCAAATACCGAGAGGATCAAATCTTTCGAGGTGAAAACCTTTAACCTTTCCTAAGTTTTGCACTCTAAAAAAGGTTTTCACCTTGAGAGATTTGATCCCTCTAAGCGCTTGATAGATTCAGAGTTAAATGGATCTAAGATGGTTGTTATTCATTCAAGACACAAATTTTTATTATTTTATTTATTCATTATTATTAATTTTGTATTTTGTATTAATATTTTAATGTTTTATTATTATTTTAATGAATTATGTTACATGAACATCTCCCCATACTGTGTGTATGTGTGCATTTTTTTTCCTCGAAAAAAAACGTAAATTTTATTCATCATAAAGAGATAAAATTAACATTTTGTAGATGCATGTGTCCACATGTATTTTTGGAAAGAAATACTATGGAGAAACCAATCTTTGTCAATATTTCGGTACAAGGAAGAAAAAGAGTATTATGCCTATATGCCCAGGTGGCTCAAAAAGTTCCCTGATATATTCACTAAATAGTTACATTCAAAATATCCATCTCATAGTATTTAGTAAGGAGACCAATAAATGATACATCAGTGTGCTAAAAGTATGTCGAAAAGAAATCCCTGTAAAACGATATCAGTTTGTTGTGACCAGTTGTTCTTCAATGAATGGACGATGATATTATTTGAAGCAGTCACCATCCTTGTATTTTTCTACCAGCCATCACCCATAACTAATTTCCAATCCTAGTTTGGAGAGTTGGTCTGCATCATTGTTTCTCTCCCTGTATACATGTTTTAATTGAAATGCATCAAAAGAGGATAGTATCCTATGAAATTCTTATAGAAGAGGCAATAAGATGATATTGTTACATTTCATGGTCTTCCTATCCCAATTCAAAACAATCAAAGAGCCGTCAAAGATTTGTAGTGACTCCACCCTTTTTTCTATTGCAAAGAGTAACAACAGTTTTAAATACATAAGCTCAACATAGTTATTGGTGTCTGGACCCAGACAAATATTTTTTTTGAATAAATTTGTGGTGGATAGGTACAGAATGACACCCCCACAAAGAGAGTTGTTGTTTTTAGAAGCACCATCGAAGAAGGCCCATGGTTTGGATTGGTCCACCTGCTCTTCCTGAATGCGAAGAATAGGAGGTAACCCTTTGACCTATGGAAAGTGTGCTAAGATATTGAGCCCCTAAGAAGACACGAATTCAGGGGGAATGTGTTTCTCATGAAAGATGGAAGAATTTCGAGCTAGCCACACTCCCCAGTTAACAATAAGAGGTAGAGCCTTTATAATTCAATTACCCGCAAGAGATATCCAATATTTCCATGCCTCCTCCACTAATGTCCCAACCCAATTACATTTCCTATTCAAAAGAGTAGATCACATAGACCATACATGTTGAGTGAAGGGACGGAGGAGGAAAAGGTGTGAAACAGTTTCATCAGTTTTTCCTAGTAGAGAGGGAACCAACCAGGCCCTTCTATTTTCCTTTTCTTCATATAGTCCCATGTTGGAACTTTGTTTGAGATTAGGCACCACATAAATATGCAGGCCCTCATTGGGCACTTAATCTTCTAGATCCATTTTCACCACTAGATGTGCTCCTGAGTAAATTGATCTATTTTTAGTTGAATGTAGCCCAACTTGGGAGAGTAGGCACCATGAATAACATGCATCCATACAAGCTCACCATCCCTCTCAGTGATATGAATATGTGACACTTGAAGAGAACTGATGTATAAATTCCATTGCTCCCAATATTCTCAAACAAGACCAACTTCTGCCCCAGAAAAACAACCTTGATGACAAATGGTAGTGAGATCCTGGTTTGCAATCTGATGTATGAAAGTATACCCTCGTGTATGTAACTAATGAGTGATGTGATCTGTAAGTAGATGGTTGAAGCCACTCCCTGGTCATGGATCATAGTCGATTCTTACCTTAGTGTTGCTATCGATGTGCCATGCTAGGCCTTCCCCAATAACATGAAAACACTTTACAGTCGCTTTCCAAATAGGGCTACAAACCCAATATAAAATAAAATCAGGGTTGATATACTTGTGAGTCGCAACAGAATTCCACAAGCTTGAAGTTTTAAGTAGTCTCCAACTAGTATTTACAAGCAAGGCCTTAGAAAACAGGAAAATATTTTTGAGGCCCCACCCACCCAGCATCTTTGGGAGAGCTATCTCTTTCCATTTTACCCAAGGGAGAACAATTTGTTCCTTCAATCTTGACCACAAAAATCTAAAGCAAACCCTTCGAATCTTCTCAAGTGTACCTTTGGGGATCCATGCCAAAGACATCCAATAGACTGGGATTGCTTCCAATACAAATTTCACCAGTACTAACCTTCCAACTCTGGATAGCTATTTGAAACTCCGAGACTTAAGCCTTTTTTTCAACTTTTCCAATAACCAAGTTCAGTCATATTTTTTGTAACTATTTGGTTTTAGATGAAAGCCCAAATATTTGAGCCCCAAATCAAGTGCGAAAATCTCATAAGGAAAAAAGGACTGATATAGATTCAACTCATTATCATCTAAATTATGCAAAGATAAGGTTGATTTTATGTCATTAATTTGCATACCCGTAGCTCTAGTGAAAATCCCCAGAATGTCTTGAAGCTTCAGTGCATCTCTAGGAATCTCATTGTAGAAAATAAGAATATCATCCACAAAGAGTAGGTGGGATATTTTGAGCATGTGAGATATCAAAATTCCATGAAACTCTCCTCTTAATTTTGCATGATCTAGTGCCCTGCTAAGTCCCTCAGCTACTAACAGGAAGAGAAAGGGGGATAATGGAAACCCTTGCCTTATCCTCTCATCATCCATGAAGAAGTGGGAGGCAGCCCCATTGATGAGTACCACAAAGGAGAATGAAGAGATGCAACTCATCACCCAATTTATGAAGGGAACTTCAAACCCAAGGTCGTTAAGAAGAAGACGTAAGTAAAGCTAGCTTTCTCGATCATAAGCTTTGGAAAGATCAATCTTCAATACTGTCCCTTTAATTTTTTTATATTTTATGTTGTGGAGAGCCTCCAGTGAAACCCCAATAGCTTCATGAATATGTTTTCCAGGAAGAAACCTAAATTACGCTGGGGAGATGGTGTTAGATAATATAACTTATAGCCTTCGAGCTATGACTTTTGCAAAAATCTTGTATAAATGATTACAGAGTGATATTGGCTAGAAGTCATCAAAAGATTGTGGGCAGTCCATCTTTGGAATGAGGGCTATAAAGGTAGCATTTATAGGAGCATGTATATTTCCATTTCTTTGAGACTCCTCCACCACGACCAATAAGTCAGCTCCTAAAAGCTCATAGAATCTTAAGTAAAATTCAATTGGCCAACCATCAAGACCAGGACTTTTGTCCTTTTGGAAGCTATGGAGCACCTCCTTCAGTTCATCTTCAGAAACTTCTTCAAAAAGACCTCTATTTTCTTCATCATCCACGAACCTTGGGAAGTATAGAGCAATCCTGACTATATTTGCAATGTTCTACCTTTCATCAGATTTGAAGAGATCATGAAAGTGACTTTTCCCCACCTGGGCCAATCCCTTGAAAGAAGAGATAGGATTGCCATTGGAATCCTTCAGTCTTCAGATAGTATTTGAAAGTTTTCTTCCCTTGGCATAAGGTTGAAAAAAATCAGTATTTTCATCCCCGCATTCAAGTCAAAGTGCACAACTTTTTTTCCTCCAAAATGCTTCCTTTTATTCTAACAATTTTCTCTTCTTATCCTCTAGTGATTTGAGGACCAATTTGGATTCTAATGAAGAAAACCCACCATCTTCCATCTCATAAAGATCATTCAAATCTTTCTCATTGTCTACTAGATCTTGTTCATCTGATTTCCTTTTGAGTAGATCCCATTCAATAATGGATTTTTCGACCTTCTTTAAGTTTGTGACAAATGTATAGTGACAGATGTATCTCCACTCCTATCAAAGGGGGTCCATATGTCATTGACCAGATTGATATAGCTCTCCTTCTTCAGCCAAATTGGGTTGAATTTGAAAGGAATAGCAATATTTCGAGATGCACCAAAGACTTCCATCATAATGGGGAAAATATCAGAATCACCACCTCTGCCTATCCATTGATGAAGTTGTATTGGTTTATTTAGAATCTTTTCAGATATCAATAAATTATCAAGGCTTTTGGAAATCCTGTCCACATCCACTCTTTTGTTGCACTAGGTGGGGAAGAATTTGACTAGGTATATATCGATCAGTCCCTTTTCATGGATCATATGAGCAAACAATTCTGATAAAGGATCTAGTCCATCCTTGGGGCCCCAAACCTCTGTATCCCTGATTGAAAATTTAAAATCCCCCCCCGAGAATTAGGTTTTCAACAGATAAGAAGGATTTTCTGAATAGAGATTCCTAGAAGGGAGCACGATCCATATAAGGCCCATATAAATTGAGTACAGTAAACTTCATTCCCATATCCTCCAATTGGATTTCATAACACAGACCATAATCACAGGCCCAGGTATTTTGAAAATATATGGTGTGTGGGTTCCATCCCAACACAAGACCATCGAATTTCCCTTTTACATTGATCCCCAAAAATCTCTAATATTTAAGAAGACCTTCCAACATTGAAACAATACATTGGTCATCACCTAATTTTTCCTGAAGAAAAATTAGGTTGGGAAGGTTAGTTTCCACCAACCTCTTCAAGGAAGACTTTTTGGAGGGACTCACCGCACCCCGACATAGGGAGACAATTTTTGTGGGGGAACCCCTCCCGAGGTTGTCATTTCTCTAAGAACCCCAACAATAGAAATTTGTGTGTCGGCTACCACATCAACTTTGGCCTTGTTTTGTTCTTTCAATATATGTGAATTCTTGCCTCGACCAGTACAACCATAGAGAGGAGGGATTTTTCCAAGGCCCATCGAGACAGTCCCTCTAGAAGGTGGAATAGGGATGGGTATATTTCGCAGATGGAATAGGATAGATGACTCTTCCAAATCCAAGGGGGAAGCCACCTCAACAAAAGGGGAGGTAGATGGGGGGGAAATCGGGGCAGCTACCAAGGAGCAATGGGCCAGCATGGGACCAGAGATGGTGAAAGAGGAAGGTCCAGGGGTCGAGAGGGAAGATGTAGAAGGGGACACCCAACCCATTCCCAACAATGAAAACAAATTCAATAAATTATTTACCGGGGAAAGGGGGAGTGATGGCATACCCATAATATTAGCAATGCTAAGGGTCGAAGATCCTCCTGAAGAAGAAGGGAAAGTACTAGTTGACTCGATTATGTCCCTAACAGGTCCCGCATCAAGAGCCATTGGAGCCTGCTCCGTATCAAGAGAAGCAAATTTCTCTTCCAAAGTTTGATCTTGAACAACTTATGATATTGTAGGAGGATCAAGAGGGGTGGATAGAGGCTTGGCCAAGATACGAGCGTCTTGCTAGCATGAACCCGTAGCCCGTGAACCGCCTTGGTGTCCAGGAAATGGTAGGGGGAATTCGATGTCGCTTGGGTGGTGTTGTTGAGCCCCCAATATTCCAAAAATTCTTGGCCTCCCCATGTTCTCTTGCAGATTTCAAGGGGGTTATTTTTGGACATAGTAAGCACCGGATCGTGAACCACATGAAAAAAATGGAGTTGACATAGTTTTTTATTATTTTTTTAATGTTTTATTATTATTATAATGTGTTAAGTTACATGGACATCTCCCCTATATCAGTTGTAGTGTGTGTGTGTGTGTGTGTGTGTGTGTAATGGAGCCAACATAAATTTATATTATTTTTTTATTTTTTTTATTTTTTAATTTTTTATTATTAATTAATATCTTTTATTATTATTTTAATGTTTTATTATTATTATTATTATTATTATTATTATATATAATGGAGCCTCATCATTTTTTATTGATTTATTATTATTTTAATGCGCTATGTTATGATGCAAGCGCATAGACCCCCCCCAAATCATAATTGAATCTTAAAGCTTTCAGAAGGCAACGTGGTTGAGAGGATGTGATTTCCTCAAAATCCATGATAGGGTTTGTTGTGATATTGTTGTTTTATTGAGAGATCTTAGCGATATTATGAAGATCAATCAGATCTGGAGTGATTTGACCCTCTCATTGTTCATTGTTATAAATGTAAGCTTGTGGGCACAAGTTAGAGGGGCCAGTTACAAAGTAATATCAGGCGAGAGAGGTGGCCTGGCCCATAGAGGCCATACCAGTGTGTAATCGAGATCGATATAATGAAAATTGTGTAATTTTATGTACTCTTGAGTTTTGTCTGGTTTATGTGCTAATTTTGTGTCTACAACCCTATTAAATTCATGAATTTGAATGTATGCGTGTATGAGAAATGAGACCAGAAATGACAATTGCAGGTCTGAACCCGTGAGAAGTCGCATTTCAGTGAGGAGGAATATCGACCATCGATTATGGTAGGATTGACAGTGATCCATGAAATGATATCGAAACTGGTCAAAAAACAGTCTAGTTGGAAGTTCTAAGGGAGGATACTCTTACGACGATCCATAGGGAGGCAATATTCCTAAAGGAAGATAGTCCGATGACTATCGGAGTTATAGATAGTCTGATAGACCTAAGTCAAAGCCTTATCAAACCAATGACAAAGATCTATTTAGAGTGACCTACATCAATGGATCTAGGAGGAACACGTGGTGTTGTTCTATTAGAGCCGACCAGTAGGAGTGGTACCAACACATCGGATTATTTAAAGTGTCTCGGAGTTTGAATTTTCAAATTGGTTTATGTTTTTCTCGGAGATTAATTACTCAGAGTACCCCACATCATTGGAGTTCGACGAAGACACTCTGACAAGAGAAGTCTGATGGTCTATGGGAAGTTAAGTGCCCGACGTAGTAAGTTCTTGTTCATATATCAACATGATGTAGAGACAAGACTTGAAGAAGAGCATGTCATTGTTGGTGCAGGTGAAAGGAGATTGAGGAGTTTATTGTTTCCATGGATGACATATAGTCCATTTTGTGGGCCCATAACCCACAGGTATGAGGATCAAATGTATTGAGAACTCAATTTGAAGGACCCCCATGATCGATTTTCATCAAGTGGTATCTGAGCAGGGGAAATATTTCTCTCCATGAAGAGTGGGCAAATGCAGAAGCCGAAGAAGAGAAAGGAGTGCTTAGAAGGTTCCAGAGGAGAGAACATGTGATACCAAAAGGTCAAGCTCAGGAGAAAGCTTGATGAGGTATTGGGTAGCAGGTGTGGAGGCTTGCTACGGAGGAAAGGCTTGGTTGCAGCTGATTGTTTATCATAAGGAAAAGCTCAGCATTATGATGGAGTGATGCATGAGGAAAAACAATACCATAGGTTGAAGATGGTGCAACAATAGAGACATAGGATCAGGAGATCATGAATATTGTCTAACACGAGAGTTTGATGCAGGCGCATAGACTCCCCCCCCCCCCAAATCATAATTGAATCTTGAAGCTTTCAGAAGGCAGCGCGGTTGAGAGGACGTGATTTCCTCGAAATTTGTGATAGGGTTTGTTGTGATATTGTTGTTTTATTGAGTTATCTTAGCGATATTGTGGAGATCGATAAGATTTGGAGTGATCGGATCCTCTCATTGGTCATTATTATAAATGTAAGCTCGCAGGAACAAGTTAGAGGGGCCAGTTACACTATAATATCAGGTGAGAGAGGTGGCATGGGCCATAGAGGCCATACTAGTGTGTAATAGAGCTTGATATAATAAAAATTATGTAATTTTATGTACTCTTTATGTACTCTTGAGTTATGTCTGGTTTATGTGTTAATTTTGTGTGTACAACCCTATTAAATTCATGAATTTGAATGTATGTGTGTATGAGAAATGAGACCAGAAATGAGAATTGCAAGTCTGAACCCATGAGAAGTCACCTTTCAATGAGGAGGAAGATTGATCGCCAATCACAGTAGGATCGACGGTGATCCATGGAATGATATCGGGACCTATCTATCGAAACCAATTGAAAAACATTCTAGTTGGGAGTTCCAAGGGAGGTTACTCCAATGACGATCCATCGGGTCGGAGGTGATACTCTGAAAGTTTGATATTCCGATGACTATTGTAGTTATAGAAAGTCTGATAGACTTAAGGTAAAGCCTTATCAAACTGACGACGAAGTTCTATTCAGAGAGACCCGGATCGATGAATCTAGGAGAAACTTGTGGTGGTGTTCTAGTGGATCCAACCAGTCGGAGTGGTACTAGCACATATGAGTATTTCCAGTGTCCCAGAGTTTGAAATTTTGGACTGGTTTCTGTTTTTCTCAGAGCCAAATTACACATAGTGCCCCACATCATTGGAGTCTGATGACGACACTCTAAAGAGAGAAGTTCAATGGTCTATGGGGAGTTAAGTACCCAATGCAGTAAGTGCTTGGTGATATATCAAGTTCATATGAAGACAAGATATGAAGAAGAGCACGACATTGTAAACCAGAGTGTAGGTGAAAGGAGATTGAGGAGTTTATTGTTTCCATGGACGATGTTCAATCCATTTCGTAGGCCCATAACCCACAGGTCTGAGGATCGAACCTATTGAGAACTTGATCTTCATGAACCTAGATTCGCTCTTCATAAATTTTGATGCAGAAACATAGACCCCCCCCAAATCAAATTTGAAATCGTGAACCTTTCAGAAGGCGGACGTGGCTAAGAGGACATGATTCCTCATGATTTTTGAATAAATTATATGGTTGTTGCAATATTTTTGTTTTATTGAGAAATCTTAGGGGTCGATCGGATTTGGAATGATTTGATCCTATCATTGTTCATTGTTATAAATGTAATCCTATGAGCATGAGTAAAAGAGGTCCAGACACAATGTAGACTAGGCCGAGAGAGTGGTCGGGGCCTGATAAGTGCCCTTAGTGTGTAATCGAATTCAATCTTAATATAAGAGTGTATTTTATGTATCTATGTCTTGATTTTTGCGAATGAAACCCTATTGGATTGATATGTTTTCATGTCTATGAGGAGTGAGGTTGGAAACGAGAATTGCAGGTCGAGAGCGCGGTGGGAGCTTGTGTTTCAAGTCGAAACAACAAAGAGAAGTTGTATTCTAGCAAGGAAGAAGATCGGCAGTCGATCAATGAAAGGATCAATGATGATCCAACTATTGGTTGGAATCGTGTGACCGAGTTGAAGATCTATTTATTCAGCTTCATGAGAGATTGACGGTTTAAGAAGTGGACATGTGGTAGTGTTTGATTGGAGAAAGTTGTCGGAGTGGCCAAAAATTGTCAGATTGGCTCAAATGCTCATCAGAGCCTGAGTCATCGGAGTCTTGTAGCTCAATCAAAGTCCAAAATTATTTGAAGAAATATTGATCTCGGAGTCGGATCCATTGGATTCCAACAACTTCAATCACTCCGACCAGAGAAAGTCTGAACCATTGGAGGGGTCCATCACATCAGAGTGTCTCCAATTGGTCAAATGTCTAAATTTTCAGATGGAGTGGTGTTCTATCAGAGTCGGGATTTTGGAGTGGTTTAACTCATGTGCATCGACACTCTGATAAATAAAAGTCCAACGACAAATAGAATTCGATGAATTTCTAAGCACTTGGTTATAGACCAAGGTCATATGAAAGAGGTCGATAAACCTCTAATTGTTCGAGTTACAAGTCAAAGATCCAAAGAGCACGCCATTGTAATCCAGGGTATAGAAGAAAGGAGATTGAGGAGTTTAATTGCTTCCATGGACACATTTCAGTCCATGTGTGGGTCAGATAACCCCCAGGTTTGAGGATCGAGATCTCATAAAATCGATCGAAGGACCCCATTATTGGTCTTCATCATGTTACATGAACATCTCCCCCATACTGGATTGTGGCGCAAAGTCGCGACCCTCACGGTCCAACCTGCGCTCACCAGGACCTTCTTCATTTCACGGACCCGAAGAGCTAGCTTGCTCTTCTACTCCTCTCGGGAGTTTCACTACCCACAGTATCACTCCTGCGATTTCCCCTTTCACTTCTCGGGATTTTGGGTCTCGCGATATCGCGAGCCCTATATGCACGTTCTCATGCAACTCCAATTCCCGAACCCCGATAGTCAACAGTCAACGCTTTCCACTCGTCGGGATTTTCCCTATCGGGATATCACCACTCGCGATGTCAACAGCTTGACTTTCCAAACCCCGAGTACCGAGGTATCGATTTCCCGATACAGCGCCACCTGGCCTCCACTCGCTCCCCAGGGCCCACTCTACCACGTCGCCTTCGGGATTTTGCGGATCGCGAATCCGCGATGCAAGTGTTCCTTGGTGTCGAAAACCCCGAACGTCGAACCCCGATTTACTGGGATCCTTTGACATGTGTCCTCCCGATCAATGGTCGCGGTCCTCTCGGTATATCGTGGATCGTGAGATCGGCACTTCCGACCCAACAGTTCAGTGCTCCAACTCGTGATGTGTCGAATCCCGATGCTCCGGGTTCCCCCTACACCAAAGGGTTAAAACCCTAACAACTTAACTCAGATCTGATGGTCAGCGGGATTTCACGATTCTCCTACGCGAATCCTGTCCATCAATTCTCCTCCTTGTAGATTTCTCCCGCTAGAAAGATTCTCCTGCTCAAGCCTCTCTTGGGTCTATTCCCACAGTATCCACAAAGGAACTATCTCTCCTGAGCTTGTTAGTTCTGTCACTTTA